>QVOA01002843.1:0-190795 GCA_014825685.1 Pseudomyrmex cubaensis
CCGCTCAACATCCTGGAAACGGCTCGTATTGGCCTTATATATTTCTTAGTTCAATTTTCACGAGCCTTAATAAGTTATTAATTGTTTAATATAAAAAAATTTGCCTTTTTTTATTTTAATTTTTTACGTTTAACTTACGGTGAATTTTCGTAGATAGGTTGCAAAATTGTTTCGGTTTTTGAGATTTTACAGTCAAATACATTCGAAGTTTCTTTCGTTAAAATGTTACCCAATTCTCTAAAATTACAAATTATTTTTCATCAATAAAAAAATGTTTAATTCACAAAATGATCATTTTATATATGTACTGATATAGTTTATTAATTTTATAATTGTTTTATTTTACTCATGTACTTGGATAGTAACTCTTCCTTTTCATTATATGCTGTAAGTGGCTTGATATTTGTAAGATTGAATTTATTTCTTCCTGACAATCTTGTACTCTATATTGATCATAATTTTATTTAAAAAATATATTTTTAAACATTAAACATCTTTTTATTTAAACATCTAAAATCACATCTCGACGAGTTAATAAACACAAGTTTCTAGTTGTGCAAAAAAAAAAAAATTAAAACTTACACGTGGAATTCTGCTTGCCTTATTTTGCGTTTCGCGACTTATTGAAACAGTATGACCTTTTTTTGTTATACTATTATCAGTATTTTGAGTAATTTTCGGAAAAGATATTGGTTTATCTTTAATCTCAACGATATCGCTCGTTTGCCAAATATCCGCTTTTTTCGTTTGTGCGATTGAAACTTTATCGTTCAAGTTTGAACAACATGGACTCTGTATATTATTATCGATTTCCAAATACGCGGGGATATCAAACTGGCTGATAGCTGCTTCATAATCATAAGATATAACCGTGGACTTTGGTTTCAATTTATTTTTCGTGGTAAATGTTGAGCTAGTTGTATCCTTGATTGTATTTTTGCGACCAAATGATGAATTCATCATGTCTCCATCATGTTTGACAATGTTGCTAAAGTTACATATTATTGCATTTTCTATTTATTTAACACAAATTGAAACACACATAATAATAGTAAAATAAAAACTAGAGAACGTCCTATATTTCAGATTTTATAAGTATTAGAAATATAACTTGATGGATAAGAGAAATGTATGTATTAAACTTTTAAAAATAGTAATATAAAAATGTTGTCTATATAAATATATTACTCTATTTATAATTATTTACTTACTTGGAAATCATAGACTTGAAATCATTAGGCCGTGATTGACTTTTAGATGATTTCCGTATTTTGAGTTTAGCTAGCAGTTTTAATATCGCCTCAGATCGCTTGCGATCGATCTTGTGTGAGTAAGTGCGACGTGCGGTGACATTTACGTGCTCTATCTCTTCATTCTGCTTTTCCGTCTTTGCCTTCCGCGTTTGCAGACGCGGCGACACCGAGAGATTCAACTTGTATCGAAATTGCGGTTAAAAGCAATGCTGTGATTTTCGTAAACTCCTCGCCAGTATCTCACGCGAGCGTATATATACATTTACATTTTCTCGAGGATATTTTCTGTAAATTTTACCTCTCGAGTAACCATTTCTCTCTGACGTGCGTCATTATAAAACCATAAATCGCGCATTCTAATTCTATTATCGAAATTTTCGATTTATTTGTTTTGTTACTTACTTCGTGTATAATTATTTCTGACTAATATCTATGAGATAGCGTACACAAAACTTGCTATCAATTGATAATTCATGTATTGATATTTTTATTTTTTTGATATATACTTATTACATATAACAACGACACCATATGCCACATACATTAATATCTATTATATAATTAATGTATTACATGTTGAAAATAATTATATAAATAATTATATAAATTATATAAAAATTATAATCTAGTCACAGTCAAAGATAAATCATTATCTAAGCATAGGTCTATGTAAAAATATACGGAAAACAAATCGCGCGATCTTTTCGTAAGTAAGGAACATTAATGCTGCTGTGAGAACAGTCTGCAGAAGTTTGGCCTCCATTCCTTTGTACAAACCGCTTATACCTTGCTTTCTGTAAACAATAAAAATGTGTTTATCAGAAATTTTTGTTTTACAAATTATCGTTAATCGCAATATATTGTGAAACTGATAGATTTGTACATTATGTGAACTTACTTCAGAATGTAGAACAATATTTGTATCGTGCCTGCATTTGGAGGCAGATTAGGATACTTGTGTCCATGCTAAAATAATGATATTCAGTGATTACAATCGCATACTATATTTTAGTTTTGCATAAAATAAATGAGTATGATAATTAACGACAATTATAATATACTGTCGTACTCTGAGCTTTGTTTGCACAAGCTGCAAAGGATATGTTAACGATGTGGCTATCGTTTTTGCTATTGCGCCTATAACGAAGAAGATCCATGCTGGCGTTTGTCTGCCGCTGAGAGCCACAGCAACTTTTCTCTTGATGCTCTCGTATGTCATAAATTGGATTGCGGGATTTGCGACAAGCATGAGACTAGGCAACGTTCCTGCCCACAACTGCTTTAAACCTTCATATTTCCATATGTGCAAAAGACCATCTATAAAAAGAAAATGATATAAAACTTAAATCTTGCGATTATATATAGAGAAGCACAAAATAGTACAAAAATAATATAGGTTAATTTTGTTCAAAGCTAGTCTTAATATAAAAAGTGTAAAGTGTTTAAAACCTAACTTAGTGACCATTTTTACTATATTAAAGCAAAACAAACTTTAAGGTTTAGTTGCTACAAAAATTTTTCCACTTCTCGTGGTAAGTACAAATGTTCTGACGTATCGCCTGATAGTTCAAACTATCGCATCACTTAGCATACATGACATGCATTCATCTAACCTAAGCACAATCTTGATACAATTGTGACACTATAATAACACCCAATTCATAAAAAAATATCGATTCAACATATTCTAATAACCTAATATCCAATTACTAATAACTAGAGATAATATCCATTATATTCGCGATAACTGCAACGTCATGCAGTTTACTGAATGTCATGTCGTAATCGCTTTAAGTGATGGAGCAAATGACCGCTGTGTGTGATGTACACATACAGCGCGACATTTCCCGTGAATACACAAGTTGACACATACACGCCTATACATTCAATAGAGAATGTGTTGCGTTAATATTGTTTGAGATTTAAATGAGACATAATTAAAAGACGTTGTTAGAAATATATTTCAAGTGATAAGAAATAAAATGTTAGTTTTATTTTAAATGTATATAATTGTATATATTTCCAAATAAAAAAATATCGCCTTACCGTACAAAGTATTATATTCATTGTTGTTTTTTTCTGTCACAACACCGACACCTTTCATCTTCAATCTCGTGTTTACGACCCATAAAGGAGTCGTGGTGAGAACGTTGATGACACCTGAAATAGATAGTACATATAAAAATTTCTGTTTCTCTTTCTTTTCAGTGTCCCACTAGAATTTCTATCAATTTTACATGCAGTAAACCTTGATCAATTATTTATAAATCAGAATTTCTACTTTTCCTTATCGAAAGTTTGAACAAACTCAAATATTATATTTCTTTTCAAGTTTAAAAAAAACCTTTGTTCGCAGTAATAAATATTCAGTGTTTTATTTACAAATTATCATATGTTTCTCATCTTTTTTTTCCATATGAGAATAATACATTTGAATGTTATGTAAATAAGAAACACGATACCAGCTATCGATGCAAGAAGTAAGTCGCTACCAGCCGTCTGACTTCTTCTGCTTCTTAGCTCTTTCAAACCATGAAAAGTGTAAAAATAAACAAAGTTGCTCGCACATAAACTCTGTAGAACGGGAACAATACCTCTATACAGAGTGTACCTTGAAAAAAAGAATGATTAAATATTACGATAATCACACATGTTTTTTTGAAAATGTAGAGGTTTTGAATTTTGGTGTTAGAAATTATAGAAAATTTGTGTAGATGGTCAGAAATTATTATTTTCGCAATACGTACGGTCCTTCTTTCGCAACAAGTTCTCGTATGATTGCTAACGTATTTTTTGACTGTCGTCCTTCTTCCACTGTAAATAGAAAAAACATAATAAACGACTAGGTAAATATATGGAAATAGGAAAGAAGAATGAATAAGTATAGTAACTCAATATTTATACATGTATTATTTAAATTTTAAATTATATGATGTCATTTACATAAGTAGTATGTCATTTATGTAAGTAGTATGCTTTCAAGCAAAAAAAAAAAAAACAATCCAAAGAACAGAAAAAAAATTAAATAAATAAACACTATTAATATTGTTTATTGTTATAATTTATATTTTAATTACATAAAAATCATCTCTTATAAACATTTATTACTATTCAACAGTTATTTTAACACTCAAAATAAGTATTATTTAATATTATTTTTTGGCCATATCAGTAATAAATTTTTGTAATGGTCTGAGAATTTTTTTATCAGTGCATCAATAACATGTTATAATGATTAATGACATATTATCAACAAAGACGTATTAATTGCCTATCAAACTGACAATACAATCGGAGAAAATGATCATAACACGATTTCTGATAAACTCAAAAGTCTGTTCGTTGATGTATCATTTTAATATAATTCATCGTCAAAACAATAAACGCAAAATTGATTTGTTTATTCGATGTGTACGCAAATATATGTCACTTACGTTGTAAACGACTTCGCACAGTATCCAGCGGGTAGAAGGCCGCCATTGCGATAACACTACCCTGTGAGATCAAAATGTTCAAGTTATTTCTCAACAAAGAACAGAGAAAACGAACAATGTTTTTAATATGTGAAATTACACGTACTGCTGCACCGGATATCGCATGTACAAGCGTATCGTATGTAAAGACGCTTCTGTTGTAGCCACCCATTTTTGCCACGCACGTGAGTTTGTTTTGGATATCGTAAAATAATCGATAGTTCGTTCAAGCCGAGTTGTCTCGAGTCGTTACATCGCGGCTAATGCAATTTGAACAACATGGTAACTGGCGACGACAACGACACGCTGCTGCAAAATATTCCGATCAATCGATGACGTGTATACACTCTTTCATGAAACAGCAATCTACGGCATCCTGTGAAAAACTAGAAGCAAAACATATACTCTGTGAAAACATAAGATATTTAGATTCTTTTCAAATCAGGAATTTGTTTTACTCTGCAATGTTCTTTTGCTAAAAAAAAAAAAAAAATGTTTAATTACCACTTGAACTTCGGACTGCAATAGATTATTCACATGTAATTTTATTCATTCCGAGACTGAAATTTTTTTATCAATGTCCGCACCAATTCAGCACAACTTAAATTAAATTAATTTTTTAAATTAAATAACTTTTTTATTTAATTTAAATTAAATGATTTATAAGTACGCATCATGTCGTACCGCGGTAAAATTGTATTTCGACCGCACGTATCAACGTCTATATCGCGCGAGTGCTCGCAGTGCGGCAAGCACGCTGACACTGATGCCGATGATGTCGTCGTTCGAGAATATCGTGCGCGAATGCACGATACCTACTTACGTAAGAAGAAGTCCTTGACACGCGCGCTCATCGTGTTGGCGTTCACAACTGCTAATTTATACGCGTTAGTCTCTTTTGCGAGTTATATACGTTATCTGTATTCCAAAATACATAATTTTATATTGTATAAACTATTTTTTATTGCTCGACTATTTTACTAACCTCTACGTTGCTGGCGGTTTACTCATTCGGACGTATGTACATACGTATTATCCCGTAGGATAGGACAGACAACAGACGAGTAACCATTACGCTTGCGCACCACTGTCAGCGCGTCTGAAAGCGGAAAGGTCGATGTGAGCAAACGCAAGGTGCATGCGCGTTGAATGGGGTGAGAGCGGTTAGTAATTCATCCCTCTGCTACGTTTTAAAACAGAAAAAAAGAAACGCAGAAATTGCGCGAAAATATGCATTGTTCTTTTTGGAAATGCGAATACTTTTCTCGTGTCTTATATAATAGATTTGCGCATGACGTATAAAACCTAATAGAATTTGCTTTTTGCTTGGAATAAATTTATAATGTAAAATTTTACATATATAATTTTATGGACTTTAAGAAAAATAAATTCTGAATCACAAAAAAGTATTGACATCATATAGTCAAAAACAATTGGAAAAAAGTTGACTTTAACTCTGAAGAATTACTATAGAGAAGAAGTACTGTAATGAACAGAATATATTTTTTTATCCTTATTATACTATCTCTCTTTCTCTCTGTCTCTTTTATTTTTTAATTTTGTTTCTTAGTTTTTTATATTTCTTTTTCTATATAAACTCATTAGCCCTAGTTTTTTCATTTATTCTTGTTCTTGATCTTTTATTATTATTTTTATTTTATTCTGTGTTATCAGTGTTGTTATAATAACTGTTATTATACTATGCGCTAGAATGAGAAATGATGATTCTATCCCAAAATTGTGAATAAAGTCTCTCTTTCTCTCTCTAAGAATCTAGTTAATTATATTATATTATAAAGAGGATTTATCAAAATAAGAAATTGTTATTTTGTCGGAGTGATGTTTTCACTTGCAATATATTAGACTGTTCCAAGAGAGCGATCGCGTTTGAGACAACTGATACTGCACGTGAAAACGCGGAATCAAATTATAAAACGGATATCGTTTCAACGGTGTTTTGTCATAGAAGGACAAATTGTATGATGTATAGAGATCTCTGGTGTGTCGCGTAGTGTGTCCAGAATTCTCCAAGTTCTTGTCAAAGTTTAATTAAACATTCCACGAGAGTGTAGAACGCGCCTCTGTCTAGTCATGTCCTTCGGGTAACCGAAACTGCCGTTAACACATGCGGCGACGGTCTTTTTCCACGGATGAATCTTCGACAGACTGTAAATTTTAAATAGCAACGTTAGAAACAATTATCTTAATTTTTTTTAACGTTTTTTCCCAAACACTTAGCAAATCGCGCTACTAATACTTGATTTGCTACAAATATTATAGTATTTATGATAATATTTTTCTATGTTATTTTTATTTTCCTATTTCTTTTAGTTAAATGTGTGTGCTGTACTATTTTTGAAATAACATGTATATTTATTCGAACCTGCAAATGTCATATATTCAATATGTGAAAATGACGAAGTTGTGCTGCTATAAATAATTATTTGATATTGGAACAAAAAACATCCGCCAAGTACACACACATTCATTTTGTTTTTGTTCGTTAGGAAATAAAATCATTGCTAAAATAAATTTACTGCTGAAGCAAAATAGTCTATTCACAGCAAATAAATTTCGCAGACAGCATAAAAATTAAGTTATTATAACGAAATTATTTAACAATTTGCTGAATTATTTTGAACAAATAAAATTAGCATTCATAACAAGACTATTTACGTTAAATTCATTTGATTGTGTGTTTATTCTCGATATGGAAAACTATCATTTATAAATATATATAAAAGAGAATTTAATTTAAATTAATACAATATTCATACTTTACGTGTAAGATACGCGAAACATTTGTATTGAAAGTCTGCCGACTTTCTAAAAATGATATAATTACGAAATTATGCAGAAGAAAAACGTTGATTGTGTTATTAAATATTTCATCGAGCTAAAAGAAGGTCTTAGCATACCTTGACGTTGTATTTTTGTAACAGTTGCCCCCACGCGGCTACTATTTGCGTCGGTGCGCTTTCACCCGAACAACGAAAACTCATTCACGTCTCTTTACGTTCTAGTTTGATTGAACTCACGTTTGTTTTAGCTTTCGGATAACACAAAGAGTTTTTCTAGAGCTTTTAATCTCAACGAGTGAAAAGGACGTGACGATTATTTCTTATTGAAAACGCGAAAAAGGTCAGTATTGATCTCAAAAATATATTTCACAAATTCCAAACCACCGTCAGTTACGTTAATAAAATAAAAGTGTATTATTTTATTTTAATTGTGCTCCAAGCCTTTTCACTAGAATTTATTTCGATTTGTAATGAATGTCTTCGAATAAATTTTGCGAGATTGTAATGAACGCGAGCACTACACAGATTCATATCGTATTCATCTCGTTACTACTTCTCATCTTGCCATATTGAAGCGATTAATACTAGAGAAAATTCGAATAACGAGTTATCGATCAAACCAATAAGATGGAGTAGTCCGCCGGAGGCGATAATCGACAAATCGTAACCCGCAGCGCTAATGATGGAAATCTGATTTAAGTCAATCTCTCTCTCTCTCTCTGTTTCTCGCTCGAGATGAGCAGAACAAGCGATTTTCTCGCTTCGCAGATTAAAGTGTTCGTTGCAGATGGTGCAGAACGTGCGAGAATGCTGATATTGTGTTTCGGATGTATTGGATATAACAGTCTGCAAGAGTCAGGCAAAAAAACTCATGCAAAGTCATGGAGAAAATGTCATTTATTTCGATATAAAATGCGAGCACAATCGCGCATGTCGCGACTAATTAATGTGTATATGTATTTTTTTTCTTATGTTTATCATTTGCAACGACTTGTAACTCTGCTCGATGAAGCTTATTTTTAATTATTATAGTCAACTTATTGGCCGCCTAATTGGTCAAATCGATCGTATCTTAGAGAATAACTACAGCCAAGTTTATAGAAAGAGAAAGAACTTACATAGTCATCATAGATCTACGCTTATAATTTCCATCGGTCTCGTAATATCTCGTAAATATTTATTTGTTCCAACATTCTTGTGGAACGAATACACTTTCGTTCAAATATCCTTTTTCTCAGCTAATGATGTAAAAGAAGAAAAACTATTAAAGTTATCCGTTACTGCTAAAACATATTTTTCCGGTTTAAAGTTTTTTACGATCTATGGCGGTATTAATGCATTATTTAGAAGATTACAATATATTTTTGGAATGCATACAGAACTGATGGAGAAACAGTATTTCTGTATTCGTCCGACACACGTTCTAACAAGTTCGAGATACATAGAAAACGAGGTCGAGATACGGAAATATCGATTGACTTTGTACGCACGTGGTATGTAGTAACGCTAGTTTCGTTATTGACAATGAGGTCTTGCTGATTACGCGCGTTGAAAATAGCGAATCTGGCACTAACAGAATGCTGGTAAGTATGCTAATCAAAAGCAATGAGATTAACTCAAAGATTGTTATCCTTTGCAACAAAAGTCCATACGGAACAACGCTATAGGTATAGGAGCGAATAATTTGGCGGAAGGAACAACGTTCTGAATATTCGTTTCTTTAATCGAGTGTTATTAGCAGAATTACAACGTTCTAGATCTCGCGTGATAACATAAACGTTGCTCTTTCTTCGCGTGTCGGAACTTGAGTAAGGCTACTAGTTAACTAATTCGGTAGAAAGCTTTTTCATCGCATTTCTCTCGCAACTCACTCGTCGAAGACACTTCTCTCTTTCTCTTTTTTATTTGCAATTGCACCCATGTCGACTTTCCGCGAAGATTTTAGCGAGTATAATTTTGACAAAATAAAAATTTGTACCTAATAAGAAGTTCACGTGTTCTCGCTTTCGTGCGATTCTGTCATTTTGTCGCTACCAAGAAAACACTCCGATCGAATGTCAAACAATCATATTTGTATTCGTCGAGATATCGATTTCTCATTTAGCGTTTGATCGACAAATTAACGTAACGACCTTACCTCTCTCTTTCTCTCTCTCACACACACATACACACACAGATACACGTACTCTCTCTCTCTTTCTCTCTCTCTCTCTCTCTCTCTCTCTCTCTATCTATCTATCTATCTACCTATCTATCTATCTATCTATCTATCTACCTATCTCTTTCTCACAACTTAAAAGTAATTATACGTATTACCTTCGGGATATTACGCTAAAGCTATATTCCGTTAATTAATTAAGGCGAGTAGCGTGGTCGGTTTAAATATGATTTTCCCTCGACGATCTTCGCTCGCGAGCACTCGCTTCGCGTCGTCTTTGTATGCGCGTGATGAAGTCTAACAATTGTAAACCTGGAAGTTTCAATCGCGCGATTTACGGCATATGTAAGGTTTCCGCGTTGAACGAATTAAGAGTTTAATCTTTATTTTCCTTATTAATTAAGTTTATTCTTTATTTTCCTTATACTGCAAGAAATACTAGAACGAGTTGTTACAACAATAAAAATAAACATTTTAAGATAAACGAAAGTGTGAATGATAATCGGCAAAGAAGTTCGCACTCGGTTCCGAAGATCGTCTGAAAAGTATATTATCATATTTTTTTTATATTTCGAAAAATTTGTCCGCGCGCGAGGTTGTTTGACATATATCACTGTATCGAGCAGGCCTTCTTGGACTCTATCCTTCCTGTTCTAAGCGTGATTCTGGATCCTGGTGTATTGTTCTCGTTTCCGGCCGCGAGCGCGCACGTCTTCGTTCTCATGATCATCAAGTCCGTCCTGATGCTGGGACGGCGCACGTTCGGCGCCACGACGCCGCAAGCGTCGCTCAGACGACGTTTTATACTGAGAGTGGCTTTATGCCGCGGCTGAAAACAAAAGCGTTCGCTTTTTGAGATCTTTCAGCTATTTCCCACGATATATTACGGAAAGGTAATCTTTCGCTTAATCGATCGTGTGACGCGATTTCGAGGAAACAATACGACTCGCGTCGTTCCGATTCGTTTCCGCGCTTTGTCAGTTTTAATCGGATTTCCCGCAGAAGAGTTTTACTTACAGAAGCGGTTGATTAAATCTCGAAAGAAATACTTTGTCACCAATTGAAACGTCACACTAAACGTCGTTTACGTACCTGCGACGGCGGTAACATAGGCGAGCCGAAACTGATCGGTACTTTTCTATGATGATTCGGTGCCATCTCCAGAGGTAGACCCGCCACCACAAATAACTGATAAAACAGTTCGTCCACGTGGTAATTCCGCTTTGCAGAAGCTTCCACAAAAACGCAACACTCGTCCTGACTAACGCAATATTGCTCAGCTTCTTCTATTGTAACCGTCCTGTAAAAAAAAAAGAGCAACACACTCTACGTGAAAATGATTATGCGACTCAAGTCTCATGCGATAATGAGATGATATTATTCATAAAAACGGGAACGGAAGAATAGAAAACATACTTCACGTCTTTATCACATTTGTTCCCCACGATGACCATAGGGACCTTCAGACTGTAGTGGCTCCTCCTGCTCTTCATGGCACTTTGAGTCGCGCTCACTTTAGTCTCGAGAATCGCCTCTCTCAGCCTGATGGCTTCCTCGAAGGACTCCCGGCAATCCATGCTGAACACCACGACGAAGAGGTCCCCTGCGAAATCGTGTACGCGCTTGTTCGAACAATTCGTCGTGCACAGATGTCAAGTCGTCCGTAATCAGATATTTTCGTGCTAACGCAAAATTGTCGAATATTCACATTGTGAATGAATGTGAAAAGATCTCAACACACACAATTTTGGACTTTTTGAGTATATCGGTTATCTTTATGCAAGAATTGTTTTTTTATGCAACGGTACAAAATTTCGAATGTCTTTCGTGCCATCTGCTATGTCATATGTTACGCGATATTAACTGCAATTATTTCGAGCGTTACATACGGACTAATTATAACGATCACGCAAGTCACATGCACGTTATGAATTATGAATATTTATTCCGAGAGCGGATTTATTTCTCTACGGCGACACACGAGGGTGCGGCTAGTGTATTTATAAATTTACCCTAACGACGCGAGAGAATGGCGTAACGATTCCGGGATCTCGTCGCGTCCACGAGCGCGCTGTTACCGCTTGTTTCCAACAAAAACGCGTCGTGAACAAAAGGGCCAGCAGGATCAACTAGCTGCTCTCGTGGACGAACAAAAAGCTCGTCCAATAGGAAACTCGGTGAAGCCGAGTGTATAGAACGTACGCTTGGTAATAACGTTGCTTTGCCAACACGCCGCTTCACTTGGTTTTATTATCGCATATTCTCTTGCTAAAAGATGCCGCTAAGTGTCTCATATAATAATAACGCCGTCGTTAACCGCGCGTTAGCGGCGCGGAGTCTGAAAAGACTTCATCTCGCATTCTCATTGTACCATCAAAAATTTAATATCATTAACACGTTATTATTCGGAATTTAATATAATCATAATTAAATTTATGTATGTAATTATAGATTATTTACGAATTTAATTCACATTCTTATTTATCTTCTTTTTATTCGCTTTATTAGTTTTTATATCTTTTTGTTCTTTTTTTCATCTCTATATACAAAGAGACGCAACTCGGTCCTTAACTCCGCAAATTGTAAGCGCGAGAAAATAAGCGCTTCTTTAGAGAGATAAATCCATTACATAATCAAGTCACGAAGTTATATAAAAGAGACTATATATCACTACTACTGCAAAAAAAAACTGTAATCTTTTACTTTATTTAATTTCGCGAGATTTCTTTACTCATTTGAAAATCCGAAATTATTTTTCTAACAAGTACAATTACAGATGATTCGTTTTATTGATTGGCTAATTTATTTAGTTGCGCTTCTCAAGTTGCGCTTGTCGCGCTATTGGAAAACTTCTTAAGTATGACCTCCATATTTCGAAAATCTTGTCGCTCTGCGGCTACCACGTTGAACGTTGCAAGACATTTTATTCTCGTGGCACACGCCGACAAGCCCGATATTGTCCTTGCTACGAGATGAAAATATATGTATGTCAGCCATTATGCGGCAAAGTTCGTGTGTCTTTGGTGTCGAAAGGAATTCTCTCTTCTCGCAGCGCCGGCGCGCGCGCGCCCCGACTCCGGAGGCTCATTGTCTTGGAATCGGGGTCGCATTTGTTCGTGTTCAAGCGTGTTCCGACGAAGAATTCGTAACTCACAAATCTTTTCACGTTCTTTGTAAATTTGACGTAAATGACCACGTACGTGAAAGCGAAGTTCCTCCTCGTCAATCATACGTAACATTAAATGGCCAAATTATTATAATTTTCCTTTTCAAGATATTTATACATATATATGATTTTATAAATATTAAGAAATTTGTAACGTATCTACATCTAATCAAGTGATAACGTGACAAAAATATATTGTTTGTATGAGCAATCACAATGGCGCTATCTTGTTTACTGCGGATATTTTACCGCTCGTGTATAAGTTTATTCTGCGGGATTTTTTCGGCAATCGGTCGAACCATAAATTATTAAGAGATCCTCATAGTTTTGAAAAAAATGCGAACGCGGGAAAAAACGTGGATTCCTGCTGAATATGCGGAATTGCTGCACGAGCGTCGAACGGAATACAAAACTAAACACCGCCACGAGATGAAATTCCCATTGACGTGACTCTCTTGATTTTCGCACGCACGAACGGTAATTTAAAAATTCCTCGGATTTACGTGTCTAATTTTATCGTGCTCTTTTACGTGAGGTCACTCTGTATGTAACACGCGACGATACATCGCAGTTGCAAAGCATAGAGCATGTAGAGCAATAACTCGTGAGAGAGACGAGTATCGGTCCGCGCGCGCGACGCAATTTGTGCAGCTGCTCATCGCAACAAATTGAAATATTTAGGTCCCAAGGGCAAATAGCTGCTATCAAAAATTTTCAATTATGGTAATTTTAGAGACCAACATTGTATGTATATTTTTATATGATCACATACATTCTCATTTGAAATGATAAGATGTTTGTGTGTGTTATAAATATTTATGTGTCGGTGTTATATTATTATAAACCTCTGAGCAATGTAATAAAATATTTTAACACACGTAATATATGATTTATCGCATTGAAATGTACAAATTCGCTATTATTTTGTACTCGTTTTGGGAATTGCGCGCTGTATGTACAAATCACGATTTGGATTACGTTCTGAACCGATCGACGTGACGTTTGTACTATGTACGTTCGAGCGTAAATATGTATTTCCATCTGGGAAGGTCTGTCTTCCGCCTTGACAAGTACGATGCAGATGCAATTGTCGCGCGTCCGACGACAGTGCGACGCGATATCAGGGATTATCAGGCACAGGTGGCTGACGTGACGAGGAACGAGAGAGAGTATCTACAAAATCAGTGGAGCACAAGCGATGCCCGTGCATCGTAGAAACTGTAACGAAAGAAGGGTGGGAATGGACCGGACTGAGTTATCGAGCGAACGTACCATTCGCACGTTCTTCCACGTTTTCTCGAGACACAACGTCCTTCGATACTATCGGTCACTTATCACCATCTTAACCCTCGGCCCCTCTCAATTCTCGACTCGTTGAGCAACTCTCCTCTTGCCTAACGTCGAATATTTCGATAATCGCTGACGCTATGCTACTGCGTGTATACACACATGCGATATACATGTATACAATAGTTTAAGAACTAAATACGTATATGCAAAGACTTAATTAATACAATAATTAAATATATTTCTTCTCTTATCAAAACAAATTAATATGAAAAAATAAGAAATGTTAAAAGTTTTTTTTTTGTTATCAAATAATGTGCATAATATCTTTTAACAAAATCCGATAGAATACACGTATGTATATATAAAGAAGAAAAATATAAAAATATAAAATAATAAAAAAGAGTGCTTTTAACGGATTGCTTTGACTTTGATTCTTAATTCATAAAAAATCATATTTATTTTACTGCGAATGCATAAGTTCCGGTTGGACTTTTGCAAAATTAATTGAAATCCGTGTAATGTCAACGCGCGGTACTCTACATGTAACCTCATATTTGAACCTCGCTGAAATTCCCGTAACGGCTGATACAGCCGACGATATCACCTCAGGCAACTTCTCTCGAACTTTTCCCGTATGAGCGACACAAACCATAGTTGTTGGGAATATGAGATTTTACGAAAGTCGTGAAACTTCTTGAAATGCGAGTTCGAAAACAATTGATGGCGTCTTTTGGTTCTTTTTTTTTTTTTCACGCGCTACATGAAAGAACAAAAGTTTCTTCGACGATTGTGAGCATATCAGAATTAATGCACGCTTTTTGCAAGCAACGCCGTATAATAAATGTTTCGCGTGCGCGCACGACCGTCTTCCTTTAAACGTTGAAAGATTTACGAAACTTTACTCTCAAGCGGCAAAACAAGAGTGTGGGTCTTTATAATTTTTCATCCACCGTATACTGACGTATTCTCATACAAAATGCATTGCGTTGCATTTTGCGTCAACATCCTTCGCCCAACGTGCTGGAAATACATATTTTTCTATCCGCTCGCAAAAGAGTTAAATATCCATTAATTTTTCTCGAACCAATATCCGCTACGATAAAAGCAAAATATCATCAGAGATTAAGTTTTAATATCGGCAGAAATATACGCTCGTTTACTTTGCTCGTATACTTCGTTTATATCCTTGAAACGCGAGTGTCTCCTTGAAACGGAGCAACGCATTTCTCTGGAGAGTATAAGCCGATGGACTTACCCGTCAGGAAGGACAATCGTCGCATCGCCGGAAACGGATGGTTTCCGCTTGTATCTAAGAGATCAAGCTGGTGAACCTCGCCTCTGATCCTGTAGAGTTTTCTGTGAAAATCTTCTATCGTCGGCGTGTAGCTCTCCTCAAATTTGTTGGACAGAAATCTGAAACGTGAGCGTCAGAACGATTTTACCCGCATCAGCACTCTGTCATTCTAACTCTACGTTGTTCGATCTTTTTTGCTTCCAGTTATCTTTTTACGTTATCTCTCTCCCGTGATTTAAATTCAAATCGACTTTCGCGTATCTTTATATCGCATAATTAATTAACAGATTATTTTGAATTATTTTATAATACTTTTTTGTATTTCAAACGTTTTAATGAATTTCAAAATAAAATTTTATTTTTGTGTTAATTCTAGAAGCGAATTTATTCTCTGGAAACAAAGTGCGGGTCTATGATAAGCCCGTATGATAAACATGGAGTTAATCGTGGCTCCGAGTATTTGAAGAGCCAAATTTGTAGACAAGACTAAGCGGCTATCTCGCTTTTTGGAATGAGCTCGTTAGTGGTTACTATCTGTGCGCAAGTGAACGAAAAATTCGCTTAGCATGGCGCGGGTTTGCGTAATTGCGGCCAATTTATGATAGTCGACATCGAATTGGCTGAGCCGCAAATTTTCGACGTTTCACAGAAACGCGAGATATTCCTCGATATGCAATATTCGTCATCGACGACGGATTTTATCGTCTGTTTAATAACTTGAAACCGTTCTCTGCTTTTATTGTTTGATAAAAACATACGACATTAATTCGCGGTTTTTTTTTCCAATTGAAAAGATTTCCGGAAACACACATATACGACAGTCACTTTTTCTCGATATCCTATCGCACGGTGGCAGCAGTCGTGTAACAATGGCATACGCAATAATGCGGCACATATTGGTGGGTCGGCAGCACGGTTCAAAGATTAATTGAATCACATTGTTTCGCACTATTAGTAATCGATCTGTGAAAGGGAGCACAACGGACGGAATTTAGAAAGCCAAACGCACGAAACGTACGGAATACCGAAACATAGCATACGCACATCGGATCGATCGAATTCTCACCGTGTATAAGAACACGTCTGAAATATTTTCATCTCTCAGTGATAAATAAAAATATATGCAAAGACTGAAATCACATGCATCTACATTAAAAAGTATAGAAAAGAACAGTTTTGCTAGAATAATAACAAAAAGACTAGTTACTATTTGGACAGCAAAAGAAAACTTTGCTAAGTCTATTGAATTTTTTGGATTTATTAAGAAAACGTTTTGTTGATAAGTAGCAAATTCTTTCTCTATTATTCATATAATATCCAAAACTTTATTTTTCATGTAGAGAAGCAAAATATACAAAAAATGTTTCCAAACTGTCACAAATATCAATATATCTTTTTTGTCAAAATAATGATAAAAATAAGAAATAAAAACAGAAACGAAAGACGAAACAGGATTTCTTTTTACATGCCGAATTTGCTTATTTCTTACCGTGCTACAATGGCGGTCTTTCCAACGCGAGCACTGCCGAGCATGACCAAACGGTAGCAGTTACGTGGAGGCGGTTTGCAGGCGTCTTCCAGTGACGAGGTAGACGCAGGACTCGGGCTGACTGGTATAGCGAGCATTCCATCCTCCGGACCCGAAGGACCTTGGCCTTCCACCAGCTCCGGTTCCGCTTGCGCTCCTCGCCGACCGCGAGCGGTGATCCGTTGCTCGACAACAGTCTCGTCGGCTGCACTTCCGCTTCTGCAGAGCCTCTGCACACAGCACAGAAGTCGGCCGCACGCCTCCAGCTGCGGAAAGGAAGTTACACGTTACGTTTGTAAATGTAGTATTCTCTTAACTTTATTTGACAATTTTGAGACACACATGTGTAGCGTGTTGAATTTCAAAGTATTCGCATAGGTTTTTCAGTCGGTTCAATTAGCCGAATTGAAGATCACTTCACGCAACACATGCCGCGTTATGTAAAAAACAAATATACATATATATATATACATATATGTTTATTCATTTATTTGCCATTCTATATCTGATACAATAATTGAAGATATTTTGCACATGAATGCAAACATAAACGAATGGTACTTTTAAAACATATTTCTAAGGCTTACTATCGCGTTTATATGTCGAGTTTTCAATATAAACTTTGATGATTTATTTGCATTTATATAAGATTTCAACGATATACAGTTCTTGTTAAAACGCGAAACAGTACCAAATCGCGGATTTCAAAAATTTATACGTTTCACAAAAAACATTTAAAAATATTTGCGTGAATTTATAAGTTTATACACAGAGCATCCCGTTATCTTCCGCATTTTTGCACACTTTGACAAATAATCTTATATATTCATGGGCTTAAATTTTTCAATAAATAAACGGATAACAATCATGTTTACACATGCACACACGATATCGTATCCCTCCAAGAAATCGCGAGCATACAAGAATGGGATATGCGAGATACGAGCATGAATACCGGATTGAATTTTCTTGGATTGATTCGTGGTGGAAGATTTCAGTAAAAATACTTTTATTAAAGTAGAAAAATAAAGATGAGATGTTCAGTCACGTCTCACAGACCTCTGCTTGAATATTTTTCTTACTCTTTCCTATGTTAGAATATGCGGAAGTTGTTGGGCAGCTACAATATTGGAAAAAATTATATTTTTCCGTAAGTTAAGAGATTATGAAACCCGACTGTAAAATACAAATACTGTCAGCGTTTATTTTTCGAAATATATAATAACTTTAATTATACAATTTCCGAATAAATTGTTGTGTATGTTTAGCGCGAACTCGGCATACATCATATATTTTACAAAGTTTAACGAAAAAACAACTTGTTACGTTAGTAAAACAGTTTCGAAGAAACGTGTTAACTATAAACGCCGTGAAACTTTGCACTGCAGAATATATGTAGGTGTCACGGGAATTAGAGGGTTAAGGTCTCTTAACTACGTTCTAGAATATCTTACAATAAATTTGAAATACTTTACGTACCTTTGTGTTTTTATACATGTGCAAAGTAAAATACAATCTCGGATTTTATATAATTCTTCACTCATTCGGAAAATAATTGTTCGCAATTGTAAGTTGAATGCGGTAATTTAAATATGACTTAACAAAAAAAGAGAAAAAATGATATGCTGTAACCTTTTTCTTGAAAATAATACCTGTTTTAAAAAAAATAGTTAATAAAAATTAATATATATATACATAAAGAATATTTCATTTTACTGATTATATAAATTGCAATAAAATTGCAATTGATTTAAAATAGTTTTTAACTAATCATTCAAAGAAATGGCACATAATATAATACTAAGATAGAAGTGTTTCTTAAAAAATATCCCGACTATATTAATGTGTAAAATATAAGCGTCAAGCGAAACTTTATTCGCTTAAGGTGCAGGGACTCTGTTTTCGATAAACTAAAGCATTCTTTTTCGTATTCATCTTCGGAAAGTTTTTTCTTTGCATTTATGATATTCGCATACGCGGGCTTAGTCGCAGAAACTAGCAGGATAATAGAACTGCGCGCGTTATATCCTTATCATAAAGCTGTGCATTTCTAACTTCGACGCGATGAATAGAGAACTAATGATTGCAACGAAGCAAGTTCTGAATATCGTTTCACACCGCTTTAGAGACACGAGTTATAGAAGTTTATTAGAAAGGACACAATATTAGTATTATTTCATATAAGTGACGACAATGTGCCACTTAAAATTAAAAGTCGAGCAATTAGAATTTTTAATGTATAAGCTATTAAATTTCTAGGGACGTAATCCTTTTACATTTATTCATAAATATTTTTTAAATTTTGAAATATATTTCTCTCTACTCACACGTATATAAATATTCAAAACCAGGAAACTTCGTTATTATGCTAATCGTAATGCTATTATATAATCTCGACGTTTCTTTTTTAAACTAAATAAATAAAAGAGTCCGCGGAAAGAACGATATAGTTGTTTGTTGATCGAGCAAGAATCTTCGTGTTTCGTTGAAAAATACATGAAGTAAACTTGATGTTCGTCGTCGTTGCTCGGCAAATTTACCTCTGGACAAGGAAGCATGCCGTTTCAAGACTACCACAGTATGACGGTTTCGAGACGGTATATGTATTTACTACAAGCAAGAGGTGAGGCTTTATAAATATTTAAATAGGACACCTGATGCCCGCACACAACCGAGGGTGTGGGTCGTAATTATTAAAGCTTCCATTAAAACGCGTCATACGTATTGCTTCTTTTTTTCCTTCTCGTCTCTTTAAGTATGTGGTAACCTATTTTGAATGAGACTTAGACACGCATTGCGTTATTTAATTCTCTCTACATTCCGCGGTGTATGATTATCGCGTATCACTTTGGTAAACTCGGTGTCGTTTAACAAATGGTGACATAAATCGTAACGGTAGAAGAAGTTCATTTTGTCTTTATCTGGAACACCGTTTGGGACGATCCCATTTGCAGCATTTCGGCCGTGAACGCGTCGCTGAGCTCTTAAACCTCCGAGTAAGATCGCAATTACCGACCGCAATTGTTTCAGTGCCGAGAGCCATTATTACGTTGATAATGGTTTATTTCTGTTCCACGCTGCAGAGAGAAATAGGGTTACGGTAGTTTTTTGTCACATATAAACAATAAACGCACAATAAGCGAAATATATTAAAGAAGCTTTCGCGCGCGCAAGTTTTTTTATATTCTCAGATTCTTGCCTCGGCATGTGTGACGAGTGTTATCCGTCTCATGATACCGTCTTGGCAATATCGACGTTTTTCTTTACTTCCACTCGCGTATCTGTTCCCGTCGCGCAAATACCTCTTCAAAATAAAAGCTGTGCGTGCCCCTGTTCCTATTTTTAGGATTTATGAACGGTCTCAATAAAGTCGATTTCAACCTCAAATTTTTGCAGCATCTCGATTTCTCCCAGAATTAGAATAGCGTATAAAAAAAGCTAAGCTCTATTTTTTTCAGACTATTTTTATATGTGAAATTCAATAGCAGGAAAGTCTGTGATATATATATAAAAGCTATTTTACCATTTCTACTTTTTTGTTGCAAATAAATAGACACACAATTGAATCGAACGGACAAAAAGCGGACACAGTCATTTCTTTTAATAGAGAGAGAAACACTATTTACGTTCTTTTATATAGACATTAAATATCAAAGTTAATCGAGTTAGCAAAAAAATGCGAACTAACGTGTTGCAATGTTAACGCGAATGTCGCGAGAGCATTGAAATCGAGTGACAATCTTCGATAGTGATTTTTGTTCTAATTTCCAGACCTCCCATCCGTCAGATTCTTGAGAAAAGTAATAACATTCTGTTTACAGTCCAATTATGAATACTTCTCTCTCAAATGGCAGTCTTTGATAATGCTGAGATAGATACCGCAGACACTGTGTAAATGCAGATGCTAGAGCTCGTGCCGTTTTCTTATTATCGCGAGCCTCTTTGAACAAATCGCGAATAATCGCCTCGATCGAAGATACAGAGATTCGATCTACTTTATCTGATCAATGTATCTCTCGTATATTTTTAGTAACGACCTCGGAATTTCAGCCGAATCATCTGTCGGCGAATCATGCAAATTTCCATTATGTTCACTTCGGAAGAGATTAAATTAAAGATATAAGCAGGCAATATTGGCTCTCTGTAGATCTCAATCTCTGTTTAATAATCGTGTCAGGAGAAGCAGATTTTCCACGTTCAAGATTCTCATAGAACTACATAGTTATCTATAGTACTACGCAAAGTTTAAGCTCCCCGTCGGCTTGTTGCACTCTATAGATATATCGATATGTTTGATGTATCGTTTCATCGCGATATATCAACGTTTTTCTACGACACGTAGGAAAAATGAGTGACAAATATACCTATATGCCACGCGTGTGTATATCGATTTTACGATTGCGCGCCATGACAAAGTCCTCGTCGGCACGCGAGGATTTGAGAAACATTGATCTCTTAACGCCAGCAACCCGACCGAGCTTTGATACAACCCGAACACACAAGATATATCGGTTGTCCAGGTTGTGCCAACAACATCGGCAATCGGATTATCATAGCCGTTGTATTCGGTCGTTCGCGAGGAAACGCGCGCGCGTTTCGGCATCGTATCGAACGAAGTTCCGACTGTATCACAGACCGTTATCCTCTTAATGTTACGTGGCTTAATCACACTAAGAGGATTCGCCCGTCAATGCTTGCTAAACATCTGTTTAACAATTCAATGACATAATATTTTCTCGCGATGCGATCGGCCAGAGCTTGCATTCTCTATATATTTTCTGTGTTCGAAGTTTAACGAAACTCATAACAATATCCCATTATTATGCGGTCGATTGTGCTGTACGCAATATTTTATTTACCTTTCTGGTAGAATAATTTGAGCTACATAAATACTACTGTCCACATCATATTTAATTATTGTTTATTTGCGTTAATAAAGCGACATGTCAGGCTACGTGCATTTTATGAATAAAATCGTAATTATAATATATATTGTGTATGTATATATAGTTTAACAATACTTAGCTGGAATGTTTTACTTGTAACAAATGATGATATTGATAGATAGATATCGAAGAAAGCTAGAGCCTTTTTCTGGAACTGACGTACCGGCGTGATTGCTCGATTAACTTCTTTGCGTAGAGGATCGTGGTTTGCAAAGAGCGCAACAAGAAATGGAAAGAGAACGGTATATTGTTGTTGATAATACTTTATTTTCGTCGTTCTTTTATTTTTTATATCTCTTCGTTAACCATTATTTTATTCATAAAATATCCACATGCCTCGGTACTTAGCGCACATGATTAAAAAGTTCCCAGCCGCGCGCGATTTCCTATTATAATTTCTCATCGTGGTAAGAGCAGTAATATTATATGAACCTGAAGTTACGCAAGTATATAATTATGATGTTAAACGATTACTCCGCCCCATTTAATCCTAGGCTGATACCCTTTGCTTGCTAGGTCATTCGTTCTTATATCGCTCGAGCAAGATGGTTAAAGCCGCGCCGGTTAAAAATTATTCTTTCTCTCCTAGAAATGAGTGTCTTTCAGAAAAATTATTTGATAGATTCAAATCTAGAGAAGTTATTAAATCTGAAGTATTTCTTATCCGAGTATCTCGACATGTACAATGTATAAACAATATTGTAATTTTTTTAATTATTATTTTATTACATATGTAATAGTACTTTTTAGCAGCGCGAATATCAACAATGTAAAACACGATTTTACATGTCTGTCTGATGCACGCAATAGTGCGCGCGTCCAAGCGAAGACGAATTCTCCTGTAGTTCTCAACTCGCTAAGAAATTGCCCGTCATAATTAGGCGACACGATACGCTGCTCTACCCGTTCTAAGTAGAAAAGTGATTCCATCTCTCTCTCTCTCTCTCTCTCTCTCTCTCTCTCTCTCTCTCGCTTTCATCTCTTTTCCTCTGGCACACTCTTACCACGCTTCTCGCGTCGTTACTTAACTCGGGACTAACTACTCGCTAGCGTTGCACCACTGAGTGCTTTTGCTTGCTCGCAGCGTAATCTGATTGGGCTCTCGCCGACTGTTATTTCGTTTGCGAGTTCGACCGAGACGACTATGCGTCCCGTTGTTGCTGACACTCTGTTGCTGTTTCTCCGCATTTCGTGCGTTCGAGAATAAAGTAACAATTTCTGATAGCTCTACAGCGAAGACCGTGTGAGCAATTCACAGGTTTATGAACAAATATTGTATAGAGAGACGAGTCTGTCAACGTCAGTCGCGATGACTGAAAAAAGACTTGCGCGTTAACATGCCGGAAGTAACTTTGTTAACACTCGCGTATAACACATACTAGGTGTTCTCTCATTTCTATAGTCAAACTTACTTGGATAAGTTTGAAAAAGCAAACAAGTGTAAAAAAAAAATTAAAGCATCTCAATAGAATATATTAAAAAAATTAAATAAATACCTAGAGAATTTTATTTCTCAATCTACATAAAATTCTGAAAATAAAAATTAATTCAAGATATAAAAATCTATAACATCTCGTGAAATAAAAACACAATACGCTGTTATTCAGCCATTTTTAAATAAAAGTTAATTACAGTAGACATTAAAGCCGAAATGAAGAGCGAGATTAAATTATGTCTGATTAAATTTTCACCGAGACGATATCGTCTCTAGAAAAAGAGAAATGAAAGAAATCGTGGGCGGATAACCGAGAACACTTGCATAAATCGTCACCGCCGCGGATTTCTGTTGCGAATACACATGTATTTTCTTGTGCACACAAGCGGAATACGTGAGATTTCGCGTTAGACTCGATATACTGGGGCATATTCGTATATTCGGTATTATAATACGCTAAGCAGGAGAGAGGAGAGAGGCAGATAAAGATATAGTTTAGAGGAAACGACGCCGGGATGAAACGCGGGTTTATTCAGACCGCGCAGCGTTCAAGTTAGTAAGGAAGCTTTTACGCGGCAAGGCTAATCAACGAAAAGCTCGGTGCCAAATTTCAACCATCAACAGGTCACATCCGGATAATTAAGAGCTTGATTGTCTCTATTGATCGACAATTGTGATTAAACAACCACACCCGCCGCACGATTGCTCTCTATGTTTATTTCACATACGCTCGTTTCCTTCGTATTATATACTTGTGAGAGACCGAGCGGCAAAAAGAACACAAAAACTAAATATCAATTGTCAATGATTCGCTAATCGATTGTAGTCAGTCTGTTGGACGTAACGCTGATGTACTTTTACTATAAATTTTTAACTTGAAAATCTGGATCTTAGGACTTAATTTCAGTGACAGATACTTTCTCTAATATGTAATCAATCTTGTTTCTCAATAAAAGGTGAGACATCGACAACCTTTGAGAGTACAAGCGCACTTAAAAGTAAAGAAGAGAGACCGTCCAAGAACTAAGCTTTCGAGGAGAAATTGAATAACGAAACTTCATTGTCCATCTAAACTCGAGTCAACTTCGCTTCTTCGAGAATTTTAATTCTAGGTAGCGAGATATTCAATATTGAATATTAAGAAGCGGTAGAATTTTCCTGGAAAAGAAATATTGACCGCAAATTCGATAACCAATATATAATGAAAAATAAACTGCGTTAAATTAAGAAAAAATTAATTAAGAAGAAATCCGTCCATATTCGGCGCACAAATATTTGTTTACGTACTTTTACAGAAATATGTTGCATGCCATATGCGAATTTATCTGCGATATGTATAGTAGACGAGAGAGAGAGAGAGAGAGAGAGTGGCCTATCGAGTGATTGTTATTTGAACCGAAAATTCGCGCGCTTCGTAGTAACGATCGTAACGATGCCATTGGAAGCATGGACAAAAGCGCATTTCACAGAAACTTTCGCAATGCTCAACGTACCGCAAGAAATTTGACGACGCGGATTACTGATACGGAAATGTCTGCTTTTTTTCATCGCAAATAGTTTTCTTTGCAATGCCTCTCTGCTTAGAATCCTTTTCCCTAAAAACCGGAAGAAAATTTCGTCGCTCGCGTTTCTCAATCATAATACTCTAAAATTCGTCAGACGCGACGTTGATATAATCATGTGAATACGTTCGCGAGCGTTGCAGATTATCTTCATGTAGCCTACTTCCTGAAATAGCTAGAGTTTTCTCCACGACCTCTATCCGCCGCAAGTGCGATAAATTCGGTTATTGGGACGAGAAATCGAACGGATTTCAAAAATAATATCTTTGCTTTTTTAGCTACTTCTTCTCTGTCAAATCTTTTTTCGTGATATTTCTTTCCGTCTAAATCTGTTTTGGGAGAAACTAATCGATGAAAACATTCAAGAAAACAAATCGATGAAGCTACATATTTTACATATTTATATTTTTGTCTGTGTGTTAGGCAAATTATCTTGAATCTACTAGAAAAATCTCATATTTCACTAAAGAAGTAAAAAAAAAAGTTAATAAGTTTTTTCTAAAATATATTACATTGTATATTTATGATGTTGCTTTATTTTATCATGGCTATTTTAATAAAATATATAATTAAATTCTGCACGGAATACAACGCGAAATAATACAACATTCTAATTAACGCATGTTCGTTTTATTATCTTATTATTATTATTATATCAATATAATGACATGTAATGAATAATTCAATAAACTCACGACCGTCAGTATTTCAACTGTAAACCCGGAAATTTGTGGCCGCGATAACCTGCAGGTCGCGATAATTGTTCAATAAAGAAATTCGGTTACGTGTTCGCGGAGTTCACCAGTTGCAGCGTGGAGTTACGTCTGTTGACTTGTGCAACAAGTCGGGTTAACAGCTGTTTCGGCCGCATATAGTTATGTGCACGACGACGGTGGGTGCTATGGCACTTCGATTTGGCCCAAGTCCAGGCCGAGTTTACGAGGCTTTAGTGAACTTGGGCTTTACGTTTGTTCGTGAATAGCGAGTACAATCAACCGTATAAGCGTCGTGCTATAGTATGAAATGAAGTATTTCACAAGTCTGGAAATGAATGCGCGATAAACAATGCAACGGCGTATGATAAAGAAAGACAATATATTTATAATATGACCTAACTAGATAAGCTCGTTTGTGCCAATCTTGAATCATCAAATCACTGAATTTTTGATTAATATTTGAGAGAAAACAAATACAAAAACTGAAGAAAATTGCACGATTGAGAATTTTATGTATAAAAAGTGGTTTAAATTACATATACGGTTGCATCCACAAAACTGATACGTAATATGTATTGATTATCGAAAAGTATAAGTCTCAGATTTCTGATTTATTCCAGCGCGGTAATGTTTTGCGTCTTTTTGCGACAAAATGTCGCATTTTTTTAGGTAGGAGCACGTGTCGTAATAGCTTATCACGAAGTGCGTGTGTGTATATACGTGTGTGTACGCATGACCTATGGCAAATCAATAAAATATGTGCTACATAAACGCATAATTATTAACTCTCTCAAAGCAGCGCGTTTTTCTCACAAATAAAAAAACGTCGCGCTGTGCAGCCTATACGTATACGGACTTTGCAACGTTATTAGTAGAAAACGTGTACGTAGGATTTTAAGATATCATCTATTTTGCTTAAAAATCTTTGTGTTCGATCGGTCACACAGTAGACGCGTCTTTCTTTTTTATTAAAATCGAATCATTTTTATTAAAATCGATTTACACGATGTGAATTCCACAAAATTATATAATTTCAAACAAATAGTTTTACAGAAAAACATTTATCTTTTATCCTGTCGGATTGTTTTCTACAGAATTTGTAACACAATACATATAATTAACTATATAATAACTATATAATATGTATATATATATATTTATTTATTTTCTTTTTCTAACTAATTAGTTTTTTTATATTCTCTGTTATTTTAACTTTAAAAATTTTTAATGAAAACATATTCGAAGTTTATCGCAACGAGGATAAATTATGACAGATTAATGATATTAAGTTGCTGACTCTTCTTTTCTTTTAAAAAACACGATAGTGACCTGCAGATATAAAACATGAATAAAATTTTAGAACACTCTAAAAGAACTTACAAAGAAGCCAATTCAACAAACAACTAAAATTATTCAAACATAAAAATAATAACAAATAAATATTTAGAAAAGTAATTGTATTAAAATTTTTTAATATTAAATTGAGGTAACTCTTACAGAATTTGAGAAACGTAATTTCAAAACTAAAAGCTCTGTTTTTTTTTGGGCATAAATAAGATTAAAACATCACGCAAAGAATTGAAAAGCATGAAAAGACACAAGAAAGAACTACTGAGAGGACTGACAGGACACATTGAGTAAATAGGAGATCAAATCTCGGACTGAAGGACTCTCCTTTAAGACGTTTTTTTCAATAGCCAATATATTATAGAACGGATATCTAACATACGAAGGAATATTAAAACTCTGTCGTTTAACACATGTACAATCGTTTTCAATCACACCTGCCAATAATCAAGAGTAATTGCAACATACTATGAAACATTCTTCAAAACGGAACTGTGAAACAAAGCAATTCAGCTTAAAAAATCGTTCTTTCTCTCTTTTACTATAGATATTCTAAAATTCTCGCTTCTACAATCGGTTTACTTTTTTTTATCTTGAAAGTACTAACTAGAGCAAAATAAATATTACTTTAATTTTTCAATATTGAATAAGAAATTTATTAATTACTTTTTTCTTTCTTAATCTCTCACTTCTTCTCTTTCTTTTTCTTGATCCATGTTAATAATCACAAAACATTTATAGTAAAATAAGAAATGATCGATAGGTGATATCAAATACTGAAATATCAAAGTTATACAAAAAGCGCCTTGTAATCTTGTAGATATCGACCAATTCGGAAAAAGTTTTCTTATCAAAATTACTTTAACACACAGAAGCGCAAAATAAATTCTATTACGACAGGAAATATACACGTATATACAAATGTAAAAAGCAAAAAACCTCATTACATATATATATATACATATATGTATACAATTGTTTTACCTTAAAAATATATCTGTATGTATGACTCACCTCAGGAAAGTGGACAAAGCGTTGCTGGAAGAAAAGCTGAAAAGCGAGGTCCGAGACATGCACCGTCCTGAGAGTTTAGGACCCGTACAGGTCCTCGCGATTCTTCCTTTCGATCTCGTTCTACTCTGTCACTTCTTATTACACGTCGCGATGCACTCTGCCTTTCTCTTTTCTTCTCTCTTTCTATTACTCAGCCGCAGCGACAAGTGGCAGCCCGACACGCTTGGTTGTCGATGTATCGGCCTCTTACTCTCGGTAACCCTCTCGTGCGATGTTATATACAGCGGCTTTATAACCGCAGTTTTACTCGATCGAGGCCCGGATGTGTCTGCCAATACGTCGTGAGCTCATTGATTTCGTGAGACGACTGAGGGGCACACGACGATGTGCACGAGGGGAATCTCAAGCAAGGAGCAAGGACGAAGCGAGGCGACGCCGGTACAAAGCGCTGACTGAACCACTGGCGAGGCAACGAGAGGTGCTCCGTACCGTGTGCTCCGGTCCCCTCTTGCTGCTCTCACCCTCTCGATCGGCTCTCTCGTTCTCTCTCATCCTCGCTCATCCCTCCTTCCCTTTTGCTTTCCCTCTCGCGCGCACGTTCTCTCTCATACTCCACCACCCTGCGCGTACAACTCTACGCTACGCCGTCGTCCTCCCGCCGGAGGTTGTAATAGTGTATACACGCAACACAACACTATCGGCCGGTGCGATCCTTCGATCCTGCGCCTTGACTCGCAGCCAGTATCACAGCCCATCTTTCTTTCTTTTTCTCTCTCGCGTGAAAAAGTCATCGGCAAGATTTAGGTCTTTATAGTTTGCGCGATGGAGATAGGAGTTCTTCAACGACATGATATTGTATATCACCGTCCGTCTGCCAAAAACATAAATAGAGCATCTTTCCCGTGTAGTTTACAGTCAAAAAATAGAAAAAAAAAAAAAAGAAATATTTATATGGCTTCAACGTTCGCATCAGCTTTTTTCCGTCAGCATCTAAAAACTTCGCTTACACATTATATTAATCTTTTTCGCACGTAAGGCATTATTTATACAATTATTGAATGTTTATAAATATTGTGTAAAGTCTAGTAATATATTTGTATTTTTGACATATCGACTTTAAGCAAAATGTAATAAGATAATAACTTTAAGTGAGAAAGTTACCGAGGTTGAACATTTTTGTTTTTCGATAAATGACGATGTATGAACAAAGAACATCAAGGAAAAGATAGCCGGAATAAGCCGGAATTATACGATACGAGGTGAAAAGTCTTCGTTTCTTGCTCCGTAATCTTTCGACACGCTAGGCGTTAGGCTCACCCTTGTCGAAAGAGACGTCGTCGAACCAGAAATTTAAAGCTAAAAAATGGGAATAAAATACCGAAAGAGGACAAGAGAATGACTCGGCGCGATAGGAAGAAAAGAACTCTTCACCAGATCTTTTATGAAGCTCCAAAAAATAAAACTTTGACGATATAACATAGCGTAAAAACTAATTCGTAATTTTAAAAAAGCTTTTAAAGAATATTTTATTGATCATGTTTTAAGATTTCTATCGGATATGTGCTCTGGCAAGTTTTTTATACATCTATTGTATCATCGTTAGAAATTAAAAACAAAATATGTTAAATAATTCTTCTGTGTAAAGTGAATATATATATATGTTATGTTATATAAATTTAATTTATACTCTATTATATACATTTTTTGATAAAAAATAAAACCGGTAATTTACAGAAGAAAAGAGAATTGATTAATAGTAATAATTTAAACATTTATTTTAATATAGATCTTTCTACAATAGGAAGTATAATATATAACAATGTACCATTTCACATATCGCTATCAAAAGTGAGTAAACACGAATTAATAATCAAACATCGAAGTATGACGGATCTTCTTAACTTCCGGATCATCCGGTCTGTAAACTAAAATATATCAATAAAATTATCGTAATTATCTAAGACATTGCATTACAGGTAACACATTTATCAACAATTTTGTTTATCGACACTGTTTCACGATTGCATAACACAACCACACAATCATAATGTAGGATTATATTTATAATTAGGCAAAAATATAAACCATTAATTGCATACTTACTTCTCGGTTTGTTAATGTAATATTTCGGAGTCATATCGTGCGTTAGATAGTAAGTTACCCCGTATACGGTCATGCCAAGTCCTAAGAATAGTAACGAGGAACCTCCCATTACTACTGGAATCTCCTGCCATCCTTTGCGCCAGAAATATTTAACTTTTGTTGCTGAAATCAAACAGCAAGCAAACGTTGACTTACAATAATTATTTCTACGTGTATTTCCTAACAACTTTGATCTGTAGCTTACCAAAACTAGTTCCTCGCAAAAGATTGAGGTCCTCAGCATTTTTCCATCGTATGTTTATCTTTACCATTGCTGCTAACACAGCCTGTTTCTCAATACGTAATTATCAGCGTGATCACTAAAGTACGAAATCGCGAAATGTCACTGATTTAAAGAGAAAAATTGAACGAAATATCTTTGACTGCGTTTAAGGTTAGAAAACACGATACAGCTGTTATTTCGCTCTGTGCGCCGCACACGACAACAATAGACACGATAAAACTTGACGATTCTTGTCGATACTATCGAGGCACATCTTTATCTACGAATTAATTTAGATTATTGTTTAGCGTATTATTTTTGGCTATTTAACAATGCTAATTATTTTTGTCAAATTTATTTCTAGCTTATATGCAACTGAATCTCCATTAAACGGCATTTAAATATTAAATCTAAGTTCTAATAACTATTGCATGTTATCTGCCGATATGTCGAGTGAAGCGCCGCCATCTTGCGAGGTAGGAGCGAGTCGCGTGGCACCACAGCAGTATGGCCGCCGTTGCGATATCTTTAATTAGTGACAAGTGAATCGTTCCGTGTTTTTGCAGATTTTGCGACAAGCGAGGGGAGCGCATCCGACCGCTGCACACGCGGCAGATTCTGGCAGACTTCGATGAGTCGGTGAGTGATCGAATTCAGTCGAATTAACAGCCATTTTAATGGCACTACGTTTCGTTGCACCGCGAGCGAAACATCTCACACCCTGCTGTTCCCACGCACTTCTTTTTTGCATTTATCTACGACAGCGCGTCGTATCGTTGCTCGACGGCGTCACCGATGCCGTCATCTTATTGTCTTATTGCTCTTATGCAAACGAGATCGACGAGCAATTGACAAGTGCAATGAACTGCATGGTTTGGATGAACCCGGAACACGCGCATTTCAATTATGTCACACGGCGGATACGCGTTGCTGTAAATAAATATTTGTATACGTAAAATCGTCTGTTGAAATTTTGTAAAGTCACGAAAAATTTATAGTTTTAACTAACGGCTCGCCCTAATGTTTACCACATTTCGGGTTTCCAGCTTCTCGCATTGTCGGAGCAAGAGATTGTCGGTGGAATGTGCGTCCGTAGTGAATTACCGGTATACCGTACGATGTCGCCACGATAAAATTGTTAGATATAAAGCGCGTTTCTGCTAGAGAGAACGGGTGTGTTTCTTATTTATTTACATCTTGCTTTGTTTCGTATAATGATAATTAAACTCGGTGGTTTTAAACCAAAAAAAAAAAAAAAAAAAAAAAAAAACGTGTTGTGTTTGCGACATGATCTTATCTTACTTATCACTGACATTAGCGATAACAGTTGCAGCATTGTTATTGTGACACATCATGTGGTTTATGAGATTATCTGATAATATAAACTTAAACACAAATTTCTTTCTTAGTGTTATTGCATTAACACACAGTATATAATTTTTAATCGAATTTTTCAAATTATCTCACAATGTGGCTAACGTTCTCAACTCATCGCTTAGTAAGCGTTTTTAGTTTATTGTCTGTGATTGGTATGTGCTTTTACATGTGCAACAGATCCAGAAGAATAGCTTTATCACAGACAATAAGCACAAAGCGCTTACCAAGCTGAGTTCTGCTGAACTCAGCCGATGCATCTAATACACAAAAATATCTTGTAAAGAATAACTTTGAAGTTAGTTTTAAGAAACTGGTTTAAGAAAATCTTAAATATGAGAATTTTGCAGAATGACAATTGCGATTATTTATTCTAAAATATGTTACGATGCTGCAAATGTCACATATACATGGCGTGAATATAATTGTGCCATACGTGTTATTTTTGTATTGCGGAATATACGCCAAAATATTTATGCCATGCTATTGTCTAGTCGTATCTTGTACAGTATAATGAAGAATAACACACAAAGAAAAGAAGGAAAAATAGAAAGAAAAATTTTATGTATACATATATAATATACATATATAAATAAAATATGAGATTTAGAACACTATTCAATATTTTATAAATATTTTATTTTCTTTTGTTATGAGAATTTTCATCGAACGAGAAACGAGACCCCGATAATGAGTAAAAATCGATTCTCGACGAGACGATTGAATTTCGCGATAATCCCGATCGTTTCTTACCGCGTTTGCAGTACGAATTCCGTTAATTTCAAGACGAATTCCGTTGGCTGGTTCTGGAATTTCGGATTGTGCGCATAAAAGCGAGCAGTGCGTTTCGCGCGTGCGAGAAAAAGTTGCGTTCGCGGGCGACACGTGGTTCGTCGAGACCACACACGTGGTTCCAAGCAGCTAGAAAGACAAAATCCATCTTTTTTGACGCTTTTAGAATTAGTTTTCGTGTCTGAAAACGTTGATGCTTCTTTTTTTCGCAATATTTAACATGCGAGCTGCGTTGTTTGCTCAAAAATCATTTACGAACGAATTACGTAGGTGTACAAACGCCGTGCGGACAAAACGGTTTTTTTTATTTTCTTAAAAGTATTGAAAGTGATTACACTGTTTTGCATTTTTTTATTTTATTTTGTTAAAACGTCAGTAACAATTCTATGTGTCAAAACATCTCTAGAAATATACATTTTCAAGTGAGATTCTTGAGATTGATATACACAGCACCTAGTTAACCAATTTATTTATGAATCTATACAGCCGCATTTGCATCTGCAAAAAAATACGTGAATGAATAATATATTTACGCTTCACAGTTTCTTAATAATTTTGTAATTTAGGAGAAATAGAAGTTATACTTTTATTTTTATAAATGTATTTATTGCTAAAATCTTAAAGTGTCAAACATACATAACATACAAGATTTGATTATATCTTCTCGGTGTTCAAGTTGTGAATAGATCACGCACACACGCCGAATAGCCGTATGTAGCATTTGATTATTGGCACAAATCTATTAGGCGCCGACAAGAAACAACATCTACCCGTTATAAGATATCTTGCTTATTTTTGCGAGAGTGTTTTTTGCACTTGATTCTCGCTGTGCAGTAATAAGGGAATTAGGGACAAATCAAATATGCAACAAATCGTTCCTCGTTTCTTGGCACAAACGACCGATTTATTCGTTGTCCATTACGCAACGACTTGGGGACAGTCGACGGGAGAACGATGTCGACTCGCGAGAGAATTGTTGCTTAAACGACGACAACGTCGAGGGTGGATCCGCTTCGTGAAACATTTCGATTAGATTTGCGGACGGAATCCGTTTTCTTACCTAAACATTTTGTCAGCGCTTTTGTGACGCTCGTCTTGCTCTCTCGATGTGCATCGTTGATATTTTCCGATTCAGCCAACTTAGCTGACGACATCAAAAGCGAGGAAGTTGCAGCAAAATGTACAAAAACGAATATCTTGCGTAAAAATCATTATCTAATTTTATAAAATAGGTAACACAAAATATCGAATTTATTTTTTTTATTATAAAAATCTGTTTACAAATGTGAACAAACGTGACTGAACAACTAAAGAATTCCGCGAGAATTTAATAAATATTTGCAATAATAAGAAAAATATGAGTATTATAGTTGAGTTCATAAATAAATAAATTTGTTTTTCAATTTAACCGTTTAATTAAGGTCTAAGACATATATTAAATACTTGATAAGTATTCGATAATATTCGATAGTTAATTATCTCAATCGCTCGTTTCTCGTCATCTGTTTGTTATTTTAAAATTGTGGTGATCAATGTGGAAACATGATGTTATAAAGTATCACATAATAGTTTATTTATTACAGTTTTGACATTTTACAATACCCAACTCTCGCGTAAACACACAACACATTTTATAATATAAAACTTATAATACTTTATAATACAATATAATATTCATATAATTGAATATTCTAATTCCTATGATATACATTTTCATTAAAAAGTAACACAATTCTTACAAAGTTTTCGCATTCCGATCGTTATTCTGTTTCTCACAAAGCTCGCGCTTTTTCACGCCCGAGCTTTGTGAGTTTACTGAATCACGAATGCGCTAAGGCGTTCACTACAGTAAATCATGGAAATTACACATGCTGCCAAAACGACAGTAATACTCAACGATGCGGCCTACGCTCACTCTCGTGTACACTCTTCGCGTAATGCACCCCGAAGTGCATATAATCTGTGCCAAGTTCTTGCCACTGCCAGATTGAAAGTACAAACTTCACGCAGGTGGAGGGTTTTGTTCATCGAGAAGATACATGCTGCAGCCTCTTTCAGCTTTTAGCTGTAGACGCTGCATCGCGAGCTATACGACTATCGACTAACGAGAAATCACGACTTTGTATTTTTGAATATTGCGTCAACATTCAAATTTCTCACGCTAGGAATATAAACCGAAAATAATTAATATGAAAAAATCTGTTTTTATTACTTTCTGGTAAAAATTACTTTTTTTATATAATATTTTTTACTCAATCTAAAACCATTTTGTTAAAATGACCTATCCTAATGGAATTCTAGACAAAAATTTATTCCTTTAACTTAGATAATTCATAGCATCTTCAAATATGGAATATTTTTTTTATAAATATTATATAAGACACTCTTAGTCTCTTCCTATAAAATAAAACGGAAACTCTCAGCAGAACTATTTTAATGTCCAGGTGCTAACTTCACGCACGCTGTATGTACCTGTGAAACCATCAGCGGGCGTTTATCGTCGCGAAACAAATTATTGTAGGCGTTGAGAGCGTGTCTTCGCCTCTTCTCACTTTTCCGTTCTATCTTTCTCAGTTGTGTTCTTCTGAAACGAGACTGCCACAAATCTCCTGGCGAAAGGTCAGACATCGCTGATCCCGCGAGGTGCATGTTGTCCGGTCCACTGGTAAAACGTGTATTAAATTATTTTCAAATTGGCTTCTCCGTTTTATATCTATTCCTCTTCTGCTCGCTTGTCAACACTCGCGAATAATAATGAATCCGTCTGGAAATTTTAATTTAATACATAATACGCGTCGTTATTAATTTCGTTGATCGCAAGATATGTATCGATAAATCACAATTAAAGAGCAAACCGCGAACTTTTATTTAGTCATTGTAGCGTAGCGGGAAAGCTTGCGCGTATATTTTGGAATAACTAACTTCACTTCTAATCAGAGACTTGCAACGCGTTCCGAGACATATCGATCACATTTGCCTTTCGCCGTCTCATATCATTAAAAGAAATATGCGAATCATTGTGACCTAAAGTACAAAAAAGCCATTCTTGCTATATTTTGTGAGACTGTGTGTGAAGTCGTAATGTTTCTTCTAAACTCAAACATAAATTGAGTTACAATGTAGTTTTTATTCAATATTGCCGCTATAATTAACGTCCACACTGTAAGATTAGATAATATTTGTCTCTTTCTATCTCTGAAGACCTGAAAATATCTTAGAAAATTTTGATGTGAATTGTAACTTTGTAAAATAGTTTGATCAAAATGAAGCTTTCTTCTCTTTTCCAAAAGTTACATAATTATATTCTTAAAATAGTCGTAAATTGTTTTGTCAGATTGACCTTCCACGGGTGAATAATTTTTCCGACACGCGTTGGCGCACACTATGTTGTTACACGTAAATTCAACATTGCAACTCGGTGCCAGAGATGCGAGAAATTCTCTTGTTATTTATTTATTTATCACATTGTGCACGTCTCGTGACTGTTTAAGGTTTTGGGCCGACTGAATTATTACGTTCGGTCTGCGCGAATCTCGCGATAAAGACGTTTCGGTCACGAGGGAATCTTCGGGCACGGGACGCGGCATTGCAATTCCGAAAAGTAGAGTCGTAAGTCGCAGCTCGAGCCTATATTAGAGAATCCGCGCACCTGTCTGACTTCGTCAACCGCAGGAACGGATTATTAGCTTCTGAGTTTGCGGCGATTTACACTCTGTATGCGGCTGAATAAATTTGGCAAATGGAAATTACTATTTCCGAGGTATAGCGCGCCGAGAGCTCTCCGTACATTCATGATATCCAAAACTTCTTTCACCAGATGACAAATACAAGCTGTCACCAAAACATTGGATATCTTATACACAAATATATTTTCTAACTCGTCGTGTTGATATTAGCAGTTGATAGAAAATATTTATCGGATCTAGAGTATGTTCAGCTATATTCTATAACTTTATATATGTGTATATAAAGTTGAACCGTCTGATTTGTGCGCTCGCAAAATCGAACATAAAAAAAATTATATGTTGTTAATTTTTTTTTTTCTATCTTCTTAACACACCGGGAAGCAAACCAATTATATTATTTATAATCCTAAACTAATCTGATTATACGACGCAACGTCGCTACGCGTCATTTGTCCCGTGAACCGATGGCATCGGGCGTTTCAATTTAGAGCTCGTCTTCGGACACGGATGAGAATGCGAGAGACGCGAAATTGAAACTGTCTTGTATAATTATCAACGTAAAGCAATTTCGCTCGTCGATATTTATTCCGTCGTTAAAATTTTCGAGCGCTTACACGTCGAAACTGCGCTTACGTAACAGCGTAGCGAGAAAGCGCGATCGGAAACGTTTTGAAAATAATAAATTGCAGAATTCACGCGACTTTTTCGCGCTTGTTTCTGGCCGCATCGTCGTCTTCCCGTGAAATTTTAAAATAAGACCGAGCTTTATTTTGAATGAAGAATAAAGGAAGGAAAATAGATCATTTCGACTGTCAGACGCTGTCGGCGCAAAGACGTCAGAGAATTAACGACTAGGTCAAGAATGCAAGAGAATTTTTGAATCGTTTAATATTCAAACAGTCAGAAACTTGACAGCCATTTAAAAAATGGCTTTCTATCGTTCTGATATAAAAAATATGATATGAAATGATTCTTCTTATGTACAAATCTCCACATTTCTGGTGTTAAATAAAAATTTCAAAATCAAACTTAGGACACATGAAGAACATAACTTTTGCTGTCAAATGACCGCTTGCGGATTATTTGTGTATTTTTTTATTTTCTCATTTCTTTTTAAAACTTTGAATATCGAAGTAACAAAAATAAATTCAGTTGTCCGTTTATTTTAAACAGATTCACGTTTGCGCTCGTACGGGATTATCGATAACGTTTTTACGCTACATTCGTCGAAAGATTTGTGTCGACTGTACGTAATTCTGTCTCGTTTCTCTTTGTTCGACAGGACGTCCCTTTTCGCCGAACTTTCGGTAGACGTAAACATATAAAGTCGGCACGTATAAATGCATCTCCTCGGCTTTTACGATCGCCGGCTGTAAATTCCTGTTGGCATCGGAACGATCGCGCGACGCGTACACACTCAGGACGTGCATATGTCCTGTTGTTTTATATAAAAATTAAGGGTGCGTCTCGTGAACTCGCGACATATCCCAAGGACCTCGTCTCCTTCCAAGGTTTGTCACGCCGATGTGCCAAGGTTGTTCTAGATTCGTCCGAAACTATTTTTGTACCGTTACGTTACGACTGGATGCGCAACGAAGAAAACGTGAAATAAAGTAGAAGAAACTGATAAATTACATACAAACACTATTTTCAAAAAGTTAATGCAATGAAACTGTAAATATCTAAGAACAGAAAAAAATTACGATAAGTTGAATTAAATCATATGTTACAAATCTAAGCAACATTGTTTTTTGCAGAAAGTTTATTGTACATCTATATAATGCATGGCAAATAAATTACGTTACTATTTATTATCCGTTCATAGACATTGGTGTGCATATCGCCAATGCGCTTGCATCGCATTTACATTTCTACACATCACGTATTACCGCCCACGCGACACTGACTACTCGCGCTCTTATATTCTGATATTATTTATTTGTTAGTATTTTAATTTTTAACGTAACAAACATTGCAGTGTAATTCTGCTATTCTCCGTATATCTATATTTGATACTTCGCTCTTGAGAATTGGAAACGAACTTTTGCAAAATGTGACTTGAAGTTATTGCCGTATCCAACTCGGTAGCGACCGATTGTGATCTCTTTTCATGCTTCACATATAATTCACGCGATAATACGAAAGGAAATAACCGTGGGTGCTATTTGTCCTCGTCGCGCGATACTTGGCCGCGTTTGGCCGGAGAGATCAACGCCGTAAATCAGGACTTTATTTTCGCGGGAGGAAAGAACGGAGAAAACGATGCACACGAACGAGTCCGTTGCGGATTATATGGTCGAGAAACAGATGTTCGAGCCGAGTGCCTTAATTAAGAGGTAATTATTTATCCCACAGCGCCGGTCGCGCCAAACCAAAGTACGTCGTACGATTTTCGTTAATGTGCGCGGCAATTAATACGGGACCAGTCTCTTTTGAAACGGGAAGGACACCCTCGCGTATTATTATATATATATTGCAAGCTTTCGCGTAAGTTTCATTATCATTTGACTTTTTAAGCTCATTGCGTATGTGCGTTGAGAGGTCACGTCTCCATCAGATAATAATCGGACGCGAATATTTGACTGAATAATTTAATCCCGTACATTCGCTCGCAGGTGTTGCATTTCTGTGAACAGACATAAAAAGCAAGCTTTATAAATAATCCGCCGCATGTGGCATACACGCGTTATTCCGAAAAATAAATTCATTGTCGAATCATTTAACAATGAAAGCGACACACACACACATGTCACAGAACCGTCTTCACTTATTAACTCTGATTCATGGTGAATTATCCATATTTTACAAGCTGTATCGCTGATGGCAGCAACCGTGCGATTATGACGACGATGGAGATTGCCATCCATTGTACGATCGAATTGATACGCATTTTGTTACCATTTTATTGCCATTAGCACCTTGTACGTCGCATAATAGAGCAATACGGATTAAGGATGGCACGGTACTCCGGCTATTTGCGAATTAATGTCGTCTCTTTATAGGGACTTCGGGGTTGAGCGTCGTGACCTCGTAAGTAATTGGACGTCGCGCGCGAGTTGGCACTTAATCGTGACTCATCGCACGCTCGTGCGGGATTATCCGCTCTCGATGAGGTCGGAATATGAACCGTTGCGTGTATGTGCCCGCAGCCCATTCCGTGAGAAATTACGGGTATTACGCGCCGTGATAATGATGTGTTAATACGAGTTTAATGGCGCTCCGCTCACGGTATCGATCGCTCTCTGATCGCGCAGTTTCTTTGCTAACGTAAATTTTATGCTTTTATTCTCTTTTAATGCAAGTTACCATTATCTTTGAATGATAGTTCAGGAGCGTTTAATCTCGAGCTTAAAATAAAATATACACGCGTTGTGTTGTAAAATACTTGAAAAATTTTATGAGCGAGAGAGAGAAACAAAAAATATACTATTGTGATATTACTCGGCTTTGCGTATTGTATCGGAAATAAAGATAATATCTTTGGACAGCGTGTGGCATAGAGTTAGATGTGTGACTTTTTGATCTTGTGACCGTAGAATTACGATGATGTCGAACGAGTTGTTGCCTTGCTAAACTGTCGCGTCTCGCAACTGCAAACGTTTTAACACGTCGCGTCGACGTATCGATACGTATCACAAAAATCGATGACGCTATCTCACACGGGTAATAACCGCGAAAAATCGAGAGGCGGAGACACCGATGACGTTCGTGTTTGTTGTGAATGTCGGAAAGGCGAGAGTATTTCTGGCCACGGTGAGTCATGCCGCCCACGCAATTTCACGCACACAGAATCGCGGCAACACACCGAAGAACGAACGAGAGAGAGAAAGAGAGCGCGAGATATGCACACGTAATTTTGTACTCACCTTGCTGCGCGCGCGCACGCAAAGTGCGTGCAAACTCGTGCGGACGAGGAACATTTTTATAGATTTATAAAGATTAATTTTCCGTACTTATTCCATATTTACAGCTAAATGCGGCCATTCGGTTCCGAATTTTATTCATATTGCGCGATAATGGCAAACAATATTGTCTCGAGCATGACATCGAACTATCGTAATTAAGACTAAATGTCGGATAATATGTGCAAAATAATATAAAAAAATTAATATTCAAGTTTACACCGAATAAAAACTTAAATTATATAACAAAGTCTTAGAGTTTCTAAATAATTTTTTTAAGAAAATATTTCGCTCGGATTTCATCAAAATGTGCCGTTAACTTGTGCAGCAGGCCGTAAGCTAGTGCACTTAGCGACGTTAGATTCCTCAGAAAGATATTAAAAACAGCTGGGTCGTGCTACAGTACGTCCGACGTGTCGCTTACAAGCGACAAATTTATCGCTACTGCCGCGAATTTAAGTACTACCCTGCGCTTGCGGCCAACGCTTTCGATAAATTGGCCTCGGCATTGCAAGGCACGCTTAAAAAAATTAAGAAAGATAATAAACGTTATTACATCCACCGCTCTATGCACTTCCGCAAATTCGCGGAAGTTGTGTAAGATTAAGAATCATCATTATTTATCTTCTTATATTTCTTTTCAGCAACGGATATATAATGTGCTAATAAGAGATTAAACGGTCGCAATTTTTTACCTAAAACGTTTATTCGTTTAACGTGTAATATTTTTTTTTTTTTTCTCGACCGAGTCGATTATACGCAAAAACAATATAATTATAGACATGTGCAGTGTGAAATATCAATTTTGCTGACTTGAATAATTATTCCGCTTGACTGTTGTGTGTTGATAGCGGAGCAGGTTCTCTTTGGTTTCACTGAAATAACGAATATAGCGTTATTCTTATTATGAAAATGTTGGACAAAGTGAGAAGTGCACGCGAAGTATATTATATTCACAGGGCGAGTGGATGCTGCTGTGCTACTCCATTACGTCACGCCACGCCGCGGTCACCAGATCAAAAGCAAACGAGGCCTCGAGCAGCACCTCGAGGACAATAAGGCGTTGAGTACTCGTGGCCGCGGCTCGATTCGCTAATTACCCGAAACAGCTTAAAGCGTCGTCCAAGAAAATACGTCGGCGATATCTGGGTCGATCCGAAAATAACTCCGATACGCGTCCACCCGCTTCATCTCCCGTTCCTTTCCTCTCGCTCTCGTCGGCTGAATGAAACTCATCCTCGTCTCCTGCAGACGTCGCGCCTCTTCGTTTCTCACTTCCTTTCGTCGTCCTCGCGTTCCTTTCATTCCCCGCTCCTCGTCTCCGGCACTCGCGGCGATTAATTTGCGAGGTCGCCACTTCGAAGTGAGACTCGATAGCTCTTAAATCCGCCACCGTATCTCCGCGACGTAGAAGCCGCTTGTGGTAATGCACATCTCGATTCGGACCATTTATAATGACGCAATTCATGATTATCCTTTACGAGGTTGCGCGATTATTTACGACCAGCGCGGCAATGTGCGCGTTCGTCGACTACCGTGAATTATGCCGCGCGTCGTATCTCCACTGAAGAATTACTTTATTTTTCTTGCTGTGTGTGTCGATAAGTCGCTCGAGACGACCGCGAGAAATGTGATCGCACCTATTTGCGCTATATTTTGCGATCCTCGAGCACGCGAACGCAACCGTATTAATTTCGTCGCGCTCATCTGACAACTTTCTTGGCTTCTATCTCGCACGTTTTGCATATGGCGCGCGCGAGGCGGAAAGATTGGTCGAATAAGAGAAGTCTATGCGTCGAATCATTAAAAGAACTTTTGACTTGGTGGCTCAAGGGAACGTTACCATGAGGGCGCGCGAACGTTACTCATGAATCCTTCCTGAATTATAGCACCACTTTGTCCAGTCGGGCAACTGTCTGTCTCTTGTAATAACCGTCGGTGCTTAAATAGAGGCGCGAATAGAGCGAGAAGAAAAAGCGTCGATGATACTCTCGACGATGCTCTCTCACTCCGTTTTTATCATTACTTCTACATCGTTTCTTTTCTCTCTTCCGTTCTTTTTCTTCTCTCACTGTCACCCGTGTCTCTCGCGTCTCGCCATTTCGCGCCTCCCCTCGTTCAGGAGATCGTTTTGCCGCAATTAGTTTTGCGGTCGACGCGCTCTCTCTCTAAATCGGGCGGCGATCGTAAATCCGCGCCGACACCGACCCGGAATTCATGCGCCGAACGATGCACTGAGGAAAACTGGAACGTATCGCATCGCGACGCGCGATGCAGGGGAGCTCGACCTCGGGGTGGTCGGCATCAAAAATTTGACGCCTTGGCGGCGAAACCGCGATTCCGAGCTTTCGCTTAGGTATCGCGCGTATTTTTGGCCAGGAGGGTCTTTTCGACGAGATGCGTTCACGTTTTATGTGCTTATTAATATTTCTTCTGATTTCTTATATTACGTATCTCTTTTTGTTTATAGTCATTTTAAATTTAAGATCAAGTTGTAATATATCTTTCGATAATGTGTTTTACTAATTATATAATTTTTTATTAAGAAAAAAAATTGGAAATAAATTTTTTATAATATATATGTAAGCAAGAAAGAGTGACGAAGCTAAACATCGTTAGAGGAAAACATTTTCTTGTACACTATAAATTTGCGAACACAATTAGAAAACTTTAATGGATCAGAAACGTCGTAATGTGTGCTGCGAGCGTTCGGTCGTTGACGTGATGTCGCGCGTGGATAATAGTCAGCTCGCGCTTCGAGAGGGCGCGTCCGCGGCTCGCATTCGTGAGAAATTAATCTCCACATTATATTGCTACGGCGACGTCTGGCTACTGCTTTATTTCGGACTTTTGGCCCGACTTACCCGCTACAAGTATATCTGGCTGCCGAAAGTGTTTAGCACCTTCTTCTCTCTTGCGTTCTGTAATCAACAAAGCGATACATACATAAATGATGTCTCATCCGACCCAAGATTCACCTTGTTCTGAATCACAGTTTGTTGTCGATGAATCATTTTTCTATGACATTTAATTATTTTCTTTTATTAGAAACTGAGAGTTTTTAAAAGAATTCTTTTCATCAGAAGAGATATTACGTTCGAACTTTACAGTACAACTTTTTCCATTCACCGATTCATCTGATATATACCGAAACTATTGACGACGATCAAGATGTTATCGTATAACGTGTGTCTCGTATCTTGGCGATTGACTGACATCCTCATAATTATAGGGAGAGGCACGTGTCGCTCCACCAAATATAAAATTAGTGCTGACTTTGCGAGCTCCGAGATATCAACGGATAATCTGTCGTGCTTTCACACGCTCTTTTCTCACGCCCTCAAATGTAAAGTCTTTCGAAATCTATTTGCGAAATACATAGAACTGAACGATGAAAACCGATAACATAAATAACGACTATGTGTATAATTTTGTCTCTGCTAACGTATTCTGCTATAAATTGCTAAAATTTGTCTGAGAACTTTGATCTAATATAAATAAAAGATCTAATATAGATAAAAGATAATAAAATAGAATCGTAGTCGAGATCGTTTTGCTGCCTAATTTGGTGAAACTCGAATTTTGCTGAGAACATGTTAGGAACACAAGATTTTTACCAAATATTTCTATGTAAGATGTCATATCATTTACATAGATGTCACAATTTGATTACGTTATCGCATTAGAGATGATTTTCTGACAAGTATGTCTCATCTTTTACTGTACCGATTATAGATTAAAATTGACATTGAACATAAAGTTATAAATATTTTGAATTTAAAATTTATATTTAACTTTTATTCTGTCAATATTGTAAAATTTAATGTTTTAAGATGTATTCTCGCGAGAGAGATATAACATCAATGCACGATAGAATGCATAAGTCGTGATCGTTAGAAAAATAGAAACGGCCGGGTGCTGTCCGTTTGATTCACCATTTCCTGCGATCGTCGTATTTTTGTTCGCGCGTGCCTCCGCTTCGTTTCTTTCAATGCTGTATCTTTGTCTGTCTTTTTCTCTTTCTCTTTCACATATCGTCCTTTTTCCGTGCTTTTTCCGACTCTCCCTCGCACTGTCCTTTTTTACGCCTTCAACCCTTTCTTTTTTCGCGGCCCTCCCACGCGGCGCAAGAAAAACACCTTGTCTGCATGTGCGCGTTTTCGAAAGGGCAGAGGCACGCGCTTACACGCGTGGAGGTGAGCCTTTACGTAGGTTTAATGAGCGCTATTATGACCTAGTTGCACTCGACATCGCGCATAAATCCTCGCGGCACATTAATCCTCGCGCGTGAGTCTCGAACTCTCGAGAGCGAGTGGCACCAACCGGCGCATGGCAAAAGCCGCGCGGAGAATTTATTAATCGCTGCAGAAAGAAAACGAAAAACCTCCCCGTGCACGCGCGCAAGAATGATCGCTCGCGTCCGGAAGTGATGAGCGTTGACTGCCGCTGCAGCGCGAAAAATTAAGAGATTCGCGAGAAGAAACCTTGCGCAACTTAGTGCCTATAAATATAAACGGACACGTCTCGAGATTTCGGAAATATGTTACTCATAAGAATACACATGCGCGCACACGCGAACACGTTTATATACTTATTTCATTTTACAGCGATAATTATGTGATTGATATTAGAAATACTATTTATTTGTTAATTCTATTAATTAATGAGTGATGTATTATGTGGATATTTTCGAGAATTCTCAGAAAATTGATTTCTAAAAAGATACAAGTCTTTATCTGTTTATCTTTTTCAATTAGTTTCCTGGATGTTTGAGGATTTAATTTAACTTTATAAACCGGATTTGTGGAATGTGGGATTCCCAACATAACGCGAAGATAGACGATGTACGAAGGTGAACATATAACGCTCGCGATCGTGTAAGAAAAAAGGAACAACGCAAACTGAAATACAAGAAAAAATGAAAAATAAATCCACGTTGCTCTCGCACCTCTCCTCGCTTTTTTATCTCTCGTCATCGCTTTCTCTCGGGCGTGATTTACGCTCTGGGTTGTCTTCCTTAATTAGGTTAAGGCTTTTCGGTCCTGCTGCCCGTGTCGGTTCAAGAGGAAGACCGAAGGAACGTGCCGGCAGCTTCCGATTCGCTCGCAAAATTTATTTACGTGTTCCGCTTAAGTGTGAAACATCTATGGTTCATTATCATGACTGAAAGACAAGGAAATTTTACGGAGTTCGCCTAATTAATCGCCTTTCGTCATTATCCTTTCGATGTCCGCGTCGGCTCGTTGTTACGCTTCATTGGTAGATTAGCATGGCTCGTTCTTCTCGAGAAGAGAGAAAGAGACATTTAACGAAGCGTGACACGGTAACCGACGACGACGGTTTAAGTAGTAACCGCCTCCTGCGCCCTGGTTGGTCAGCCGTTGCGTACTTGCAGCCACCGAAGGCCGTTCTAGGCCGTTTGGTAGCAACCGTTAGGCAATGCTTCTTGTGCATCGGTTACCTTAAGCGTTCGCCTGAGCGCGCCCGTTGTCCTTGTGAAGATTCGAACAGCCACCGTGTGTATGTATCTCGTCGAAAAACACACATATGGCGATGTAATCGCTGCTGACCCGTGAGAAAAGAAAAGAAACAAGAGTGTTCGTCACACGTAAACAGCTATTTTCTTCCCTCGTTAATTTTTTTCCTCGTGATGTGCATTCGCCGGGTGAGAATATCATTTTTCGCGACGACGAGTTTACTATCTGCAGCTTTAAATCGCACTCTTCTGCACTTTGATACTGCGCCTTCTTTACGACGGCATTAGGTCGTAACTCGCGACATTTTACCGTTTGATTTACGCGACGCGACTCCGTTCGTTTACCCGGTTTTATTAATTTGTAGGGATTTGCTGTCTTACTGACGCATTTTGGTAAAAGAATCGACATGTGTTACTTCTTCGTGAAATCTTCTTATAGCGCATCAATGGTCTAAAAGCAACGAAGCGAAATCCGGTGCCGTTGCTCTCGCGCGGGGAAACTTCGGAATTTATTAACTTGTAAGGTACGTTCTTGCGCGCCGTCGGCAACACACAGCCACCCAGAACTCAATAAAATGTACTTTCGTTACTTTCTCGCGGTCTTTTTTTCCTTCCCGTTCTGCACGGCGCGCCGTCGTCGTCGTGGCGCACGCTCGTTTATTTGTTGACCGCGCGATAAAACTTCTCTCTTCTCCTCTTCCTCCTCTCTGGTTCTTTTTTCCATCCGGACATATCTTTCCCTTTGTCCCTCCTTTCCCCGAGTCTTTTCATTTAAACGGTCGTAAGAAATAATGTTGGAAAAAGTCGCTGCTTGCTCGCCTCAGTTACGAGATACCCTTTTTAACGATCGCACTTAACCGCGCCTTTTGACGCTGACGTACGACGTACACAATATTCGCGATTACAACGGGAATAAAGCCCGATATAAATGCAGTCCTTTTGGTGGCCGATCGGCAGACGGAGGTGCATCGTATGTATACGTTTCTTCGCATCTTATACCGTTCGACTTAAAGGGAATTTTCGTTTCACTCTTTTTCTCCAATTGTTGTCGCAAAAAATAAACAAAAGAAAATTTATTCGATCCTTGAACCGTGTAGCAAAATGTTGCGATTGTTATCGCTCGTCATAAGAATAGCAGATACAGATGTTCTAGATGCTTGATTATTCTTGTCTCTGGATTACGTAAGTTGTGAAGGTCGATTAGTCGGTGTGAAGTTGTGGCATCCCATTTTTAAGAAATCTAAATATAGTTTCCACCTATAGTAGTTCTACAGTTTCTGATAAATTCGTGTTTAAGAGCTCTCAGCATTAATAAAACTTATCAGGAACTACAGAACTCTTCGAGAACTATAAGATTTCATAGTTTAAGTAGACAGCGAAGAAATTTTTAGTATATAAGATATTAACTTTAATATTTTATTTTTTTACTTAAAAGTTTCCTTTCCCAAGTTTCCTTTAACGGAAATATTGATGCCACTTATCAGAAACTAACATAATTATATTTTTATTTTTTAAAGATGGAGTACTATCTTACAAGAACAACTTCACACCGACAATCGTTTGGAAGTTTCATAATTGTTACATCTTTAGATCAGTTCCTCGCAGTCGACGTGTCAAAAGTGAAAACGATAGGCAATGATAACGTGTTTTTCGCGATTCGCGCGATAGTCAAACGACAGTATACACCGGCTTATCGTCACTTATAAAGACCATCTGTTTGCTTTTAGAGTCTTCTTTACAATCCCCATAGTGACGTCACTCTCGCCGAAACGCGATAAACCGTGATGAACGCCCACTCGCCATCTCCGAGTCGTGTAACACCTTGTGCATGTACACGTCTCTTTGTCTTACCTTCGCTGTTCTTCTCGCTCGTCGTATTTTCACGAGGAGCCATCGAATTCTCAACGAGCCGCATTGACTGACGCGAATGTTATACGACGGGACTTTAACGAGTGTTCGTCTAATCGTCGTGAACTGAGTTTCGAGGAAAGTCTCACGCGAGACTGGAGATACTTTTGGCACGCTTATTGCCATGAACGTCATTGTCGTTCGTAAATCATTTATCCGCGCTCGTTACGGACGCGCAACTGGACACGGCCAGGAGCAACTACTCAACGAAAACGAACGTTTGCCGATTGATCAAACCAATGTATATCTACGCACTCTCGTTACTTTGCACGATTCTATTTTCGTGATAAACTATTTGTCAGGCATATATTGAAAAACAAAAAAGAAAAAAACAACCACTGTCACTTGAAGAGTTTTCGTTAAATGGTTTAAATTCTCTTAGCGATCGTTATTACTGACGCTGTTTCGCGATTAATCATCAAAAGTCGTTTGAGATTTTGTAAAAGAGAAGTTTCGTAAGGCGGCGTTAACGCCTTCTGGCGAGGATCGATCGAGTCAGCTTCTCGCATGCTGGCACAATGCCAGCACAGACGTCCCGACGCTTCCCGAGATGGTGGACCGAGTCCGGCCGAAGGTAGCGTCCCGGCGTCAGAGTCGGCGTCTGCACGTCGGGCGTCCGTCAGTGCGCGTGTGACATGGCAGCGAGGCGCTATTGCGGCGACCTGGACGACGCCTTCCACTTCGCGATGTGAACACATCCCGCGACACCCTTTCGCCCACGAGATCCCTGCGCGACTCTTTCGATTCACACAGCGATATCGATATTGAGCCGAAAATGAATCATGATCGTCGAACGCTGCAAGGGACTGTAATCTCGACGACACGATCGATTGTCGTGTGATGCTTCGATACAACGAGCAGAAGAAAGGAAATTGGGAAAAAATCATTCAGAATATTTCTTTTGTTAAAACGTGGTTTGGAAGGTTTTCAATTGTTTCAGGAGACCCGTGTAGACACAGAGCAGTAAAAGTCATTCGCGTGAGAAAAAGCCGGAACTGACTATGTTTTGAAATTTTTCGATATTTCCTCCGATTCTCGATCGGTCCCTGAATAATTACTATGTCGAGTTTCTAATCGTTATCGTGATTGCGTGGCGGGAAACGCGTGAACGAAACAATGTAAGAACAGTGCGACGTGACTTGAACCGAGCAAGATGGCAAATCCAAGGATGGGGATCTGTAGCGAGTGCGATCTTGTCTCGCACATATGAGAAACACAACGTATCATTCCCACAGACAGATGAAGCTGCATTCCCTCTAATTTCGGTGAAAACAATGAATGAAAACTGTTTTCGAAAAAGTTATATATAAATAATCGCGCAGAAAGCGTATATATTATTAATCATTCATCATTTACAAAATAATTCAGTCTTGTTCTCAATTGTTAGAATTATGAACTGTATGTCATAAAAATATATATGCAGAAGAAATTCAATTGAACTTTTCAATTCAAATTATTGACGTCCGCTGCTGCAAGTGCAACAAACTGTTTTAATTTAGACACTTTTTCACGATCAACGCAAAATATGGACAACTGGAGATGATCCTCAAGACCGATGATCAATGATCAATCGGGATAGTCCTGTAATACTGCGGGTCGCGTGTCAAAACGATCTCTCTCCCGATTTTGACGAACAATTTCAGCGCGTCGTATCCGCGCGCGTGGAAAGTGCATCGGGAGAGTGGTGCATGTGCGCGCTCGTGCGTGTCTGTGCGCGAAGTGCATAAAACGACGATGGGATATCGGTGAGATCACGAGGTTACCACAGAATGCCTGAGCCGAGGGCAAAGCGCTGTAAACACTGTGACGGTACGGCATGCGTGGCTCTGCACCAAACCACGTCGCGACGAGTGGTTCTACCTCTTCTTCCTTTTGTTGACCTTTAACTTCGATGTTGTGACTAACATAATTGCGTTGACTAATAAAGGGTGTCACGTGAGCTTGTGCGTGTTTTTATTTTCATTAATTTAACCCCCTATTATGCCGCGCGCGCGTGTGTGCGCGCACGCGAGATATCGTCATGTCAAGTTTACGCGAAACCGATGAGTAGATAAGCAACGTGTTGAACATATATAAGCAAGTGACATTCTGTTTGAAATATCTTATTTATACGACTTTATTAGTAACATTCGTGTGCAAAGCGTGTATTGACAATAAAACTTTTTAATTTAAAATAGGAATAGAGTAATAGTAATAACAGAGCGTGTTTTTCAGAGATGAAAAATTGTAATGAATTTATAACTCTGTTTGTGTGAGATTTACCCAAACAAAGACTGTTGTATGTCGATAAACAAACATTTGAGGCAGCTTTTAAACGGAAAGTAAGATTTTTCGCGAAAATACAAGATCTCAATTGAAACGGAATATATTATATTTATAAGTTTATTTTATTTATAAGTCATTTATTCCACGGACATTTGGACCAGGTTTGAAGCAAACTGAGACGAATGAATGTGCAAGACGCATTCCGGATCGTGCGGCGACCACATCCAACTGCACTCCTTTAGCCATGTTGTGCTCTCTCTTTCTCGGGCTTTTTCTCTTCATCTCTCTATCTTCGTCATGTCTTTTTTTTTCGTTTCGATACCTTTCTTTTTGTGCCTATGGCTTGTGCCAGTATTTTTACTTGCGGTTATTCACCCTTTTATCTGTAAGTGCAATTGTCGGTATATCTATATAGAGAGATTATTCGTCGATTTCTTACAAGCTTGTGTAATTTTGTTGCATTTTTCCGGAAGTTCTTTCTGTGGAACTTAGTAATGAATGGTCTGAGAGCTTTTAGAAGTAGTGGCTGTTTTAAAAATCAAATTTAGAGTCAAGATCATGCTTGCTAGATTTATTTGAATTTCTTTTGCGATTAAATTCTTTCCATAAACACCAGGCCGTACAAGTATGCTAACGATCACCGGATTCCCGGTATTGACCTACTTACTTTCCTTCAACAATTTTACGTCGGGATATCGCGCTCGCTTTCTTTACTGCCGCATCTGTTGGTAGTTTTGTAAACACCGTCGCGAAGTACACATTCAGATATTCGCCGTATAAGTGGCATAGTTTAAAAATCCATATCGTGTTCCTAAGCAGAGAGAAAATTGTATTTTCTAAGAAAGACTCCCTTTGCGCAGATGACAAATGAACCGTATTTCGTTAGACATTTCGAGAAGCTAATTATATAGTGCGAGTGTACGCATAAAGTGGACAGTTGAATCTGAGGCAGAAAGCTTTCAGCTTCTAACACAATGATATACGATGTTTAAAAAGCTGGACACACATTTTTTCTCATTCTTTAAAAAAAAAAAAAAAACAATTTTAGAACGAAATTTGTTTTTTGTTCTAAATTAGCTGAGTTAATTACGCAATTTAAAAGAAGGCAGAATATTCTAATTATACATAAATTTAATATAGCTGCAACTTGTGAACATTGAAGAGAGAAGAAATATTTTTCTGTAATCTCTTATATTCTTCTTTTTTAATTTTTATCTCGATTCTATGTCAAAATCTTTGTGTCTGCATGAGCATAAATAAAACGAATTGTTTTGCAAATATAGAAACAATATGTTTTTTGCTTGAAAAAGTTTGAAAGTTACGTGCTTGATCTTTGTTTCATTTGCGTGTAATATATCATTTATTTGCATCTAGTTTTTCTCGTATTTCGTATTTTAAAGAGAAATAGAAAATGAAAAACAGAAAAATGCTATTCTCGCTCTCTATCGTCGGACAGCCATTCTTTTTTATTTTCATTCTTTTTGATCGCGCGATTACGTAATGCGGAGCTTATTTCTACGCTCCGCTGTATCACGATAGTCTCTCCAAGACCGCGGTCAATAAGTATAAAATTGTCGACATTGTGGGCGTTGACAATAATATGATCGCGAGAAGAATCGAATTTTCAGCGATCGATAAATCTTCATCTAAATTTATCTTTTTCACGAAAATATGTCGCTCGTAATCCATGGTACTTTTTTCAATTTATGGCCAGCGTCATCTTTGAATTACAACGCTGTTGCGTAAACAAACGTTGATCGTCTGTTGTCCTTTAATTTCGTGGCAATTATTAGTCGCCGTTGATGGTATAGCGCTCTTAAGAGCGTCTTCTCTTGATATATATCCGAGATTTAAAGTCTGATTTTTGGACGACCTCGACGCAAAGTCTCACAACGGCGTATAAAAGTGATTCGTAGATACGCGAATGGCTCGTAAACATCGAGAAGAACAGCTGTCGATGGCAAACACGCGGCTATATTTAAAATCTGACTGTGCGATGGGTATTCCATAGCTGCAGGTTTTGACAATAGGTTGGATAGTCGCTAGCGAGGAATGTCAGATTCAAATATTGTGAGATTAGGTAATAGGTTTAGTAATTTCGGAACACATTGATGAACAGTAGTCGGTTACTGTCTCTTATATTTGCGTTAACTTCAGTGATCTTTAAAGAGCAATTCTTGTAAACAACTACAATTTTACTGTAATCTTTTGAATCTAGACTTGCGTTTGTACATGCGTTTATATAAGCGAAAGTGTAATCGCGCGTTAACAGATAGATCATACATCACTTTCATCCGATATCATTATTATCGACACGGTCGTCATTTTTATCGCCGATTTTAAACATCGTGTTTACCGTGACCGTCTCTCGTTTGCACTCATTTTTACGCTATCTATATAAACGAAGAAAACTCGGACGTAAATCTCACGTCCAGCGTGGCGACCTTCGCAGGATTCGCGACGCGGGTCGTTTGCGGGGACGTGAATTTGGCAGTTCGCGATTCTGGACGACTCTTTCGATTATTTATCGGGACGGTATGCGCGAAGCGTGGGCGCGATGGTTCACCCCCTTCCATCTTCTTTCCGGTTTTCTGGCCGGACTCCAAGCGGCAGCTACACCCTCACACCTATGGATTATTTCTCGTAAGCCGTACGTATTATGTGCGTCTGCCACACTGACGCCTTCGAGAAGTCTTACGCGCGAACACGCCTACGCGCGCGTGCACGCGCTGTTACAAGCTTGTGCATTACGTCGTCGCGATTACGTGCATCTTTCGCGGATCACGCCCCTCACATGTGCGGACTTTCGAATCCGAAAACATTAATAAAATAATGTGTATTAGATATACACATACGTAAGAGCGCGTTGAGTAATAAAACTAAAAATTTCTTAAATATAATAAACAATCTTACAATTATAAAAAAGTTTTTATTTATTTTCCACTTGGTGCCTCCTCTGCTTCAATGTCTACATACTACTTTTTGGATTTCTTTCAAAAAACATCACTGCAATTTAAAGTATAAATAAAAAAATTTACACGAAATTAGATTATTGCGTTTTTTTTATACATTTTTGAATTAGGAAATAAGAAATTTTTTTTTGTGCAAACATTTTATTTTGTTCTTGTTAGGTAACAATCACTTATAGTCTGAAAAGATTTGCGGTCGTCGAAAATGAGGACAACAATGATACGTCTGATAGAAGTGTTTACGAAACGCGTGGATTGGAACAGTTGTTACCACGAAAATAATATTGTGAAATCTGTCAACTGACTATATAACTATGCACGAATATTAAATTGTATTTGCGGTTGGACGCTATATATATGAAGACCGATACAGATCAGACGCGAGATGCAACAAGAAATTAATCATCGTTATTTTTACGAAATTCAAACGCACATCTTTGTTTTTCGTTTGCATTAAACAACACTGTTGTTTTTTTTTGTTTTGACAGACGAAAATGCTATTTCGCCTTTAGCTTACTATTTTTGTCATCGCGATTACATTTTGCTTATGACGGCGGCACGTGAATAATCCTTGAAACAAGGAAGTTAGGCTCGTTATATTTAACGGTACAGACCGTTGTCGAAGTGATCTCGATAGAATAACGCCGTCTCCCTTTCCCCGTAATCTTGTCCGCCTCCTGTTTGGGTGCACACGCGCCGCGTTCTCCTGTTGCTCTTGGCAGATATAAGCGTAGTTTACGCCGTAACAGCTGTGCGCGCACGCACTTTGCTCGCGCAAAACATCGCTAATGGACCGACAACCCCGAATCCAGTCGACTTTGTATATATATAATATATATATACAATATATATAGTATTAATGCTTTACCTATGTCTTTTCCCGTGAACTTTTCTCGTCTTTTATCAATGTACGTAGGTAATGTGTGCAAAGGCATACGTGGCTAATACAAATTTTAACTGTAAACACAAAAATACGAGAGCATGTGTTTGATATTTTTTAACATGTAACTAAGATCGATAATTTGTAAAAATTTTAGGTAATTTTTCAATCAATCTTATTAAAAGTCTTAACTGTGTTTAGATGTTGATATTAACATGAACTTCAACAGGAAACAGCCGTGAAATAAAAAGTACAATGAAAACGTTTATAGACAAACAAGCTTCGTTATCTGTAAGCTATAGCGTTCGTTTTCCGCGATTTGGCACGTTCGATTTTGTCATTGAGCCGCAAACGGTTTCACGAAAATGTGAATGGTATCGCGCGACATGAATCATCGCATTTATTACGCACGCCAATGAAATTCGGCGTCACAACGGCACTATAAATATGCACGCGTGTACGGACAGTGCGATATGCACGCGCGTGTCTGTATGCGCGCACCCGATGTGCCGAAGCTAAACATTCACCCGGAGCATTCACCCTGGCATTGCTGTAAAAATAAACGGATCACCAACACTGCACACCCGCCTCGTCTCATCGCGGAGGTTTCTGTTTCATTTACGATACCGAATGTGTGTGACGTTGCTCGTCCTATCTCGCGACTTCCTCGAACTAATCGTCACGGGCGACCTTCATGGGTGCGGCGACGTATAGATGGAAACTAACAGAAACCCTCCGAATCAAGTCACTATACGTCTCATCTTTCGGTATCTAGAATACGATCTGACTCGAGATAAGTTCCATAAATAAGTAGGCTCTGAATGTTTGCTTGGCTGAGACGCCAAGAGAAGGTTTTTCACCCGGTCGAGACGCCGCGTTTTCTAATTCGACGAACACGAAAATTTTCTCGGCTTTCGATCTCCGACAATCCCTTAGTATTTTCCGCGAAACGAAAGCGAAGGAAAGAATACGCTATCGCGCGTATACGTGCCAAGTGAGTCAGTGAGCTGGATGGCACACAAAATTAGATCGCGTAGCTATTACGCGCGACCACCGGCGACGTCCAATTTGCATTTCGTTGGAACATACCTGTGTAGATTCGAGCGACTCATCGAGTGGCGTTTGATCACACCTATTACATTGTCGTTTCGTATGCTAATCGAGCCTGTCGCGAATTTTTTGCTGACGAGACGTTTTACAAATCGCGCACACTTGTCAAAAGAGCGACGACGAGCGAGAAGAGAGAAGGGAACTGCGGTGTCTCGCTCGGGTTAGACCATCGCCGTTGTCCTATCGGTGTACATCATTTGCTATACTTAGACCGGGACAAGTGCCTTTTGCAGTAGAGATATGCGGCCGGCTACTGGTTGGTCGCGCCAATTCGCATTGTTACAAAATTTCTTTCGCTTCTGTGATTAAACAAAGAAGTAAAAAATACGTCACGACAGAAATTCTAAATCACTTTTGTAAAAATGTAATTTTCATTCTTGACTGCAAAACATTCTATATATTTAATAATAGGCATGTTGAAAAATGTCCACGAATGGAATAATAATAACGGAACCAAGATGAAAAGGCGAGACAACGTGGAGATTTGAAGAGAGAAGTCCAGGAAGCGACGAGGCTGTTGTTAGCCCTTAATGAGCCCGACGTGAGATCAGTCTAACCTCTTTAACTCTGTTGCTTCTGTCCACAACTGTCTCTATCCGCTAAGAACTTTCACTGTCTCTTTTTCTTCTTCTCCTTTCTCTCTTCTTCTCTTCTCACACTCGTCTGCAGCACGTAGTCCAAAGGATGACCTGGATGGTACCCAAACGAAATACCACCTTTACTGCTTCCTTTTTCACGAGCCATTTTGGAGAAACAGTTTACCGCTGGTTGCTTTGGAGCTTTCTTGGATCATAATGATCTGGGACTATCAAATTGATAACATCCACACAAGCCGCGTATTCTTTTTTCAAGTACAAATAATATGACGATAATATATTTCTGCAGATCTATTCCCGCTTCCTTTAATGAAGACCGAAAGTTTTAATTTATTTAAGAAAGTAAACAAGTTTGTTTTCGAGTTCTTTTTCAATATAAAAGAGCAATTTTTTTAACAACATATCTGCCACTCGAGAATATGATCGATCGCGTAGTAAATTGGCTCGACTGCCGTTGCAACGAGTGCCAGAAAGTTGATTGAATAACGTTCTTCGCCTGTTAATTCTGTCGAGCGCATCGACGTCAGTGCCATTGAGTGCTATCGAGTGCCAATGAACTGACCTCTCGATATTCACGTAAACGTTCATCGAGGGTTGATGTACTCCGCCAAACACGGCGACCATTTCTGATCGACCGTCCGTCTGAAAATCATATAAGTAACGAACAATAAATTAATCAAACGTCAGGCGATAGATGTGATTTCGCAAAATTTTCTGCGTAGATTTCTATTGAAAATAATAATTTTCCATTATTTCTGTTCATCATTGTGTGCCCGCTAGCGTGCGCGATAAACTGTAGCGACAAATTGGCTGCCTTCCGGGCTGCGTTCTCAGTCGACGCGAAAGTCGTTTGCCATTTCAGCGAACAGAGACGGCCAATTTTCGTCGGATGACAAATATTTTCAGATATTTTTAAGCGGATTAGGTTAGGTTAGGAGGAATTAAGTAGACAGGTGGCGAAAATGTTTGTGTCAGAAAATATTTAGAATTTATAAATAACCGAGAGAGAAAGGATATATGCGATTTTCCGGATGTTGACGATTAAAAGATACTAAATACGTACAGATGTCTCATTGTTTGTTTGTTTGTTTGTTTTTTTTTTTTTTTATCGGGTTTTTCTGTCTAATTTTCAGTCTATCTCAGTATTAACAAAAATTGCAGTGAGTATAATCTCATTATTGTTGCTATATTTTTTAATATTATACTACTATTATGAGAAACAGTTTTATAGCTCATTTTGAACAAATATTTTACGAGTCTACAAATTCGCACGAGCGTTTGAATATCTGTAATTCGCGATATGTGATGCGTGACGCGAAATAGGTTGTAAATGTTCATTAAATAAAGTCATATATTTTGCGAAGACACGCTTACATAATTCTCGAAAGCAATAACGTGCAGCTGAGCGCCACCCACGTCCATTGGGTGTCGCCCATAATTCTTCGTTATCCTATGTGTCTTTAACACGGTCTTTAACATTTCGGTGCGCGCTATATGCAACTATACACAACAAGTCTGTTTCTCGACTCCTGCGCAATATTAATTATTACATTTCCGAGGTAAAAGTATCAAATGCTGTTTTAGTGAAGGCGAATGGGAGCGAAGCGTATATGACACATCTGTCACATTTGGCGAATCGTGAACAGGCGTCGCAAAATAAACAAGTTTATCAAGCTGTATAGTGCGCTCCTAGAAAATTGGTCTCAGCCAGATATATATTCACAGTGACAGGTGATTATTCGCTCACGACAATCCACCGATTTTCCCAGAACTTCCACAAAACTTTTACTCAATGTGATGAACCACGGTTGAAACATCGTAAACATAATCGTTTATGTATAATGCCGATAATAACTTGCGTAAAACATCCGTGAAAGGATCTTAATTCGTATGATAATAAATTATCTGCAATATTAATGTGTTCGTATTTATCGATCGGTAAATTTGTAATTTCATTGTTCAATATATAAATCCTCGCATTTGTTTGAATTATTCGCAATCTTGAAAATAACGAACGCGGTTTGTCGCAGACCGTAATATTCATCCGATTTCGTTAAAAGCTCCGTGTGTCTTAACTTGGCTCTCGGCTACATTGTTGCTGCGAGTTAGCCTAATTTTGTAAGGCGCCGATGTACAAGTTGGCACCAAGTCCATCGTGTGATAATGTTGAAAAATGTTTATATCCACCGCATCGCGGCGTGGTTTGTGATGATTTTGGGATCGTATTCTCGAACAAACGCTTGTATTTTTTGTAGTTTGCGCGAGAATTATGACGTCTCGGTGTGATGCAAATTTTGTTCGTAATTAATCAAATATTTGTCAAGGACGTCAAACGTCGATTCCAGGAATTGTGCGGCGAATGAGCGAATATTGATATGTAAGTGTAGTTGGCTTTCAAAATTCGACGATTTCACATCGGGCACATCTTTATGCAACGCGCGTTCACGAGTTACTGAATACGCCACTTACGTGCACTGATCCGCTCCAACTCCGTCGAAAAACCGGAAATTTGTCTCATTGAAGACTCGCGATTTGCACGTTTAAGTTACACCGCACGTATAAGTTACACGTTTAAGTTACCGCGCACAATTGATGTCGCATGTGTTTATTCGATTTCGCGAGCAGATGGTGCATCATTAATCAACAACAAAATAAAAACTCGCATCACGTGAAGTTATTAAGCTTTTTATAGAAGATGTTCTAATGGCCGGAGTACACGTACGACAAGTACGACTCGTCGACATTTCACCTACGCGCAGATAGAATCATAGTTGTTGGCCGCGTAAATCGTAAGCCGATGTTTGGCGCATTATGAGCTGATGAGCTGTCAATCCTGGAAACAGCGACTCAACAGATATTTCAGACTTTCGTGCCATTTCGCCTACGACGCGCGAAATCGCACGTCTGTGTGGGTTGCATTGGATGCATTCCGCATTAAGACGCCTCAAGTTCAAGAACGGAGATTCGAAATGGCAGCTTTAACGTCGACGAGTTTACGTTTGCGCAAGCGGAAGTCATTCACCGTGCAATATCGAATGACGATTTATATCGCGATATGTGTAGGTGCAGCAAAAATTTCGGTTGTTTTACCACAGTCGTTCGTGTATACCGCGCGATTGAAATGCGTTTTGTTTTTTCCCTCCGGACGAAAGAAATTTTAACTTTACGCTCGCTTATCGCATTCGATTCTGCCACAATTGTGAGAATCGCTTATCTCGCTCGACTCAAAAGCTTGGCGAATATTTTGCGTTTGGTGGCTGAGCTAGAGCTGCTTGCTTGTCCTTGTATTACAGATATTTTCGTCCAAAGTATTAGCCGGTATAAAGGCAGAAGGTCTCCCCTCTTCCATTCCCGGCATGGCCAGACGTTGGCAAACGCTATGTAAAGCGTCCAAGCGATGTCTTTCTGCCTTTTTTGTGTCTTTAAGCGCCGGCAATGAATAACACTCTCTTTTCGTCATCCGATTTATTTATTATCGCTAAATATAGCAAGTCAATTAAGTTCATCACAGTTTGTAATATTATAAATCAGCGTTAGAAGAGAAATTGTCTCTGCCTGCTTCGGCAGAATGTATATCAACCGACATGTATATCTGCTAACGTATTTCCACAATTTTAAGACGTGTTTGCAAGTCTTGATTTTTGTTGTAATCAATTACTTGTTGATCAACAATTAAAAGCTAATTGAATATAAACACTATTTTATCTGGGTAAGATAAAAAATATTTATGAACTATTTACATTATTTTATCTAAATGAATGTAACAAATGTCTACACTGTTTAATTTGTTTTCAATTGTTAATCAACTTAGGTAGTTGATCAATAAAATTTTAACGCGCCTTTAACATTTTGTAAATGAAAGATGTCTCTTTCTGCTACAAAGATATTTTTTCTTTTACTATTTTATTTTTCAAGTTATTTGTTTCAAGAAAAATGCGAACTTTTATTAGCGTTTGTTATGTGAGTTTTTACGAGCAGAGCGAATCAACCTGCGTACTTGAAAATTTTCGGAAACGGTCCGAGACGTGTTTCGTGCGTGCGTTATCTGCAGAACGAATGGGTACGTGAATATACTCGCGGTTTCGCTTGTTAAACAGTGATCGATCGATCGTTCGCAAAGTAATTCGAAGGTGATTAACTGCATTATCGAGCGTTGCGGAACAAACATCAACGGAACGAGTTCTTCCTCTTGCGTCGTTTCGCCGAAGGAGGCGAGGCGAGAGCGTGCAAAATTGGACGAAGCGATCAGTGAAGGCGATGTTTCCTTCGAAAGAAGCTTCTTTCCCCGCTAAGGCAATTTTCTCTTGTCGTCGCGTAATCGCATATACGACTTTAAGTTATAGAAAACGAGTTTGTCGTCAAAATGCTACAGTGTCTTCTTCTGTCGAAATGCGACAGAATCGCGATTGTTTGATCGTTTATCGCGATTATTATGTTATGCACTGCTACTTCGCGAAAAATCATGTAAACGCATATGTATGCTTACAGACGTGAACTGTATGTTTTTTGCCGTTAAAAATAATCAAGCATCGCCGTTGGCGTTCGGTGATTATTAATTATTCGACGCGCGTTTTTCTTTGAGCGCAGCAAATATACGACGTGAAAAAAGCGAGCATCGTACTACTCGTATGTAAATGTTGTGAGTATAGTGAGCTCCGCGTAATCACTCGAGCAAACAGCACGGCCAGACAACTTTTTGGTGCAAAGTGCAAACGACTCTACCGACTGCTTATACGGCCGTTCCGTTCTCGATCAATGTGTAAACGACTCCTGGCAGAGGCCAGTTAAGACATTATCCCGACGGCGCTTTGTAAAAAACACGCCGTTGCGAAACGCGGCGACGACCGATCGACCGGCTCGCGTCTCATCAACGAGCGTAAATTTGTACTTTCTTATCGGATCGGCTCGAATTCGTTTCGTTGCTCGTATCATACCGAAGCAAGCCGATAGAGGAAACAATTTATGAGGCAACGACCGCCAAGCGTGTTATTTTTTAGGTCATTTTGTGTATCACATAACTACGTGTCACGCGATTTATCTTTCGCACCTTGCATTCAATGTGATTGTATGCACTTTATATGTAAAACTAATGCTTATATATCTTGTCTTAACAGAACTTTGATTTTATCACAGAGAACTAAAGCGTTGTTTAGAAGCTTACATTCTCGCTTAAAAAATAATCATTGCAAAAAAATTGAATATTTCATATTTCCGATAAAATTAAAAGAATCTATATATTTAAAGAATTTTTAAAATAGTTTTACACATATAATAAATATTTTCTTCCAGTTTTTTTTTAAATAACAATAGTTATCTTTGTATATGCCAAAGACAAGAAGCTTTATTGCTTAGAGCGTGATTCCAAGATTCGTACGTAACGTACTTGAGCGGAACGTATGAAGAATACAGATAGAATTTTCGAATTACTCCTACGAATGCTCCTGATTCTTCAGGATCCGAGACGTGATCTCATCTGCATGCTCGGATATGCGTTGGCCCCGGAGAACCCACATGCGTATAGGAATTATGCACGCGCGTGCGTTCCGATGGGAAAAGGAGAAGCCTACGAGCAAACGGGGAATGCGGGAAGGGCAGAAACTCGTGCAAACATTTCACTTTGCGGCTCGCTGTGTGCGCGCTTCGAGCGAGCGTAGGCTAATATTTTTATTTAACCCCCGGTAACGAGATCGCGTTCGTGAAATCTAGAGGGATATTTCTTTTCGCGACGCCATTCCCGCTATTTTTACGCGCCTGCGAACGCGCGAATTGTTATGCGACGCGTGTCGCGCGGGCGCGAAAATCTAAAATATATACGCATAATTTTAACGAGCAACACCTTCGTGGATTTTTCGGTAAATACGTGAAATTCTACACGCTCTCATCTTATGCTTTTATTGTTCAATATTAGAAACAGAAAATTGGACGGAATATCCTTAGTCCAAGAACGTCGAAACTTATCACAGCTTTCGTGTCACAAAAATACATAAGTGAAAATTTTGTTCGACTTGATATTTTTTAATCTTTGTCCGTTTATGTTTTACGGCAACTGCCTATCGCCAAGGGGAAGATCAATGGACCAACAACAGTGGCCAAATTTATAGTTTATCTCCGAGACTCAATGAAATGAGTGGCGAGCAGGTGGCGCGAAAGAAATGGAAGAGTTTCACATCGACGATTTCTTTATTCGCCGAAATGCGAGAGTCGACTTTCTCTTATTCGTGGGTGGAGAAAAAAGCTCGGTAATCGCGCGCAAGAGTAAGGCGTTGATTTCATAAAGCTGTCGTCGCCACGTCGCTACCTTGTAACAGAAAATCTTCGACGATAGCGGCACGGTGGTGGAAAGTAAATATTAAAGCGGCTAAAAAAGAAAAGAAAAAAATAAGCCTTGATACACACGATGCGCTGATAGTTCAGCCTGGCTGAGTCATTGTTCATTAATTTTCTTTTTCACTCTTTCGTTCATTCTCGATCTCTCGTTTATCGTGTCGAAGTATCTCGTTGATACGTTTCACTCGCTTGTTTGGATACATGATGTCTAAACTGTAACGTCAAAGTTGTTACAAGACTTCGAAAAGTTCTTAATAAATATTTCTTTGTAGCAATTAACTCTTAATTATTTTATATAAAATTTTTTTAAAGAAGAATAAACAGAGCTTTATCATACATATAAACACACACATTCTCTCTCTCATATCGCATCAGGTTTTTTTTGCAATAGATGTCTCTTACGAGTATATGATGACGGCATTCGATTGATGGTAGTAAATACGGAAGGTGTCGAGAGGATGAGGAGGAAGAGGCGAAAAGCTATGAACAGACGAAGAGACGGTTGGTATAAGCGCGCCAACTTCTCTCTCAATTCGCCCAGCGAAACCGTTAGGCTAACTTGGGCGTTCTATTTGCGTCTTTGACTTCTTACGTCTTACCCTTTCCCTCTTCTCTCTCTCTCTCTCTCTCTCTCGTCTTCTACCATCCTGCTTGCCTTTCGTTTTTCTCTTCAGCATCCCCCCGGAGAACCTTCCTGATTCTCAAGCAACGGCCGGTCAGCAACGCGGTCATATGCAACCCGAATCACTATTGAGCGGAAAGCTTCAAAACGTTTTCTGAGAGCTTTTGATTCGCTGCGCTTTCACCTGTCCGTCACCGAATCTTTGCCGTGCAACGCCGACTTGATTTATCACTGTCGTGCTTGCATTTTAAAAATATAAGAAGATACATGCATATATATATCGTTAACTATGTGTAGTTTTAGTCATTGTTATCACTATGTAGATGCAGACGAAAAACTATTGTATCACAAAGAATAGCTTGTGAAATGTGGATAATTAAAGATCAATATGAGCTAATGTTACTGGATGTTTTATAGAAAACTATTTTTTTTACACTTACTATTCTTTAAACTTTATTTTTCATAAAAGATAGACAATTTCAATCTTTCTTTTAAGATCGTTCTTACACGATGTAACAATGATGATATACTTCAAAAGTACAGTCGTACAGTAGTCAAATTTAAAAAAGTTGTAAATTCAATAATAATGTTAATAAAATCATGTCATTCTTTAAGTGTCACAAAAAATAAAAGTCATAAAAACTTATAAAATTTTATCGTTAAGCAACAAAAGTATCAATAAATAAAAATAAGAATTTACAGACATCGATAACATGAAGTGAATCATTTATGAATCTCATGAAAAATAAAGTTTAAAAAAATATTTTCACAAAACATTCAGAATAACATTGGCTCTCTTGTATTGGCATTTAATTTATTTATATTATTATATCTCACATTTCAATTCTACGCCAAATATCGATTCGATCAATAAGATTACAGCTGAGACATTATATTTATTGGTCGCATTCCAACTTTTGCTGCGCAATCGCAAAGTAATTCCCGATCTCCGACGCGCGGAATAATAACTCATGAATCACGTACAGAACACTCACGCTGGCGCAGCTTCGTGTGAGTATTCTGGAATAGGTGCGATTTTCGGTAAGAGCGCGAAAATTCTCAGTGGAATTGTCGCGAAGACGGCGCGCGATTCCTCGTCGTGCACGATCGTTACGAAATAACTGGCACGAGAAACCGGCGATATATATCGCGGGGCAGACGATACAGGTGTGGAGAAGCGTATGACTCTCTCGCATAGAGGAAAACGAAATGAGAATAGATTCGTCATGCACATCCGTTCGCTGGCCGCCGCGTCGGTCTCTGCTTCGTTTCCGCGAAATCGCACGCGTTGTAGAATCACATGGATCATTGCAAGAGGTTCACAGCATCTATCTCTCTCTTTCGCTTTGAGAGGCAAGCCTACTCGGCTACCCACGCGTACATACGTGTGCACGCGCGCCTTTCGGCGGCAGTATTACGGATTACGCAATTCCATATGTGCGCGGAGAAAAAGTCTGCTTGACCCGACACACGCGGCGTCCGCGCTACAAGCATCTTCCTTCGAAGATGCACATTGCATCTGTAATAAAGTACCGCCGTGCTGTATACGCATGTGAAAGTAGTAGTTGCTCGAAATAAAAAGCCAAAAATTATGTTACCTCTAGATTGTGAAATAATATATATATATATATTTTTTTTTCTTAACAAAGTTGAGACAGATTTGTACTATTTTATATAAGTTTTGTTTATTTTATTATATATGATAGACAGAATAACAGGTGAATGAAATACGATAGATTCAATTTGACCGAATTTCTCGGGGGAAAACGATTTAATCGATAGTCGTTGGATGTGTAAATTGATCCGCATCAATATCGCACTCCGCGGTGCGGTATTAAACGGGGTAACAAGCAAATTTCTGTTGATGCATTTCGTTCTTGCGAGCCATTGGCAGCCTTTGCGTTATTATTTTAACGTGAATGTTCTGGCGATCGTCACCAAGATAAATAACAACGCTTACGTAACGGACATGTAATGACTCTCGAGGAGAATGTGTATGTCCGCTCGTAAACGCTCTTGTTACTCCCCGCGCTTTCGGACTTTGCCTCGTGAAATAGCTTTCGGTGATTAATCAGTTCGTTAAATCTGGCGGCGCGATATTCTGAGCTCGTTTTCTCGCGGTCATTCAGAATTTCCATTTCTTTGTCTTCAATGACAAGCGCAAAAAAAAGGTCACACCGGTGTTTGCTTTTGACGACGTCCGGACCATCACAATCGGTTAGAAAGGTGCAGCCTTGGATGCGGTAGAAAACCGCAAACTAACCGAGGGAGGAATTTCTTGAAATTAAGGTGATCCCTGCCGAATAGTCCTTGAGTGCGGAATAGAGAAAAACCACGATCCCTGTAATCTTCGCTCGGGAATGTTAATTCCGTAATGCCGCGCGTTTCGCGAGAAACGTCGCGGTGACCGGCGACTCGCGCGATTGAGCGGGATCAGCGTTCGAATTTAAACAAAACTTGTTAAAATAAGCCACACTTCTGAACGTTGGGATGCTCCGAATATAAAACAACGTGTATAAAAGGGAGATCCAAAACGTGCGATTCGCAAAGATTAATCGAGCGGAACAAAGTGTTCTTCTCGGTGACGACGCGACAAACGCAAATAACCGAACACGATGGCGACCACTTACGTACTACATCTAATGTATTTGCGGTTTCGTTGTTTATTGGCATGTACGTGCGCGCAGTAATCGTTTATCATACCGAAGCTCGTTCGCCGCTTCTTTCAAAGAACAATAACAATTCTACCAATGTTTCCTAAGGATTTTACGACTGTATAATAGTTTTGCAAAGATAGCACGCGATAATATTAGCTCGTGTTCATTTATTCTATAAATTAAAGTACACATAATAATTCAATTCTGAAATTGTATAAAACGATTAACAGTTTCAAAAAAAGAAACATAATACGTATAATATTTTTTTAAATAGAAATAAGAGCTTAACTCTAATCAATGTTTGTTTCCTGAACTAATATATCTTTCTCATTTTTTTCTGTCTTACAAAATTACGACATAAAATAATAATATTAGAAATTTAATGTTTTATTTTCATGTCCGTGTTACGGATAATGAGTTTGTTGACGACTCGTTGTATGTTTTTTTTATTCGGTCATTTGTCAGCCACTATGTGGGTGTAGTTGATAAAATGTGTCAACCGCTGCTTGTTGCAGAAAAAAACAGAATGTAAACAAGAATGATTTTTTACGTTCTGCATATTTCAAAAAAGATTTCCGTCCTAAGTTCTCTTAGGCCGAAAGTCGCGCGTTAATTCTTTATTTTTTTTCTAATAGATGCACGGAATAAATATAACTTTCTGCCTCAAAGTTTATGGCGGCTTATTTTTTACTATTTTTATTAGTTTTTCTTTAAAAAATGATGAAGGACACAGACAATTAGGTTTAATTGTAAAAAAGTAGCATGCCTTGTGTTTGTTTGTTTCGAAAAATACCTTTTATAATACCTTTTGCTACGCCAGCGTATTGGCACAAGAGACGCTCGTCTCTTCTTTTCTATTCACGTGTCTGTCACCTATTACGCAACAAATCCCCAGACGGGGTCTGCACTACAAAACATCCGAGGCACGTTATGCTTAGAACATTCCTTACGCTCGCTACGGCGTCGAGCTTTTAAGGTTTGTCGCAGCTTGCGGGAGATATTCTTGAAAATTCAGGTTGTCTGTCGATCCATGTCATTTGTACGTGATTTCCGCAGCTCTTCGACATTAATATTTTCATACTCGTCAGCTTTGTCTTTGACCTAAAAAATGTTTGGCCTTATTCCTAGTGTACTAGTGTACTCGTCGTCGCTCATTAGGAACATCCAGAAATATCTTCAAGGCGTAGAAACGTAAAAATATGATGTTATTCTATAATATCTGATATTCTTTGTCTCCATTTATAACATCATCAAGCGTACGAATATCACAGTATATTTTATCGCGATCTTCGCGAACAATGGTATCTTTCACTTTCATAATGATACAATATAAATATGTCTTTCGTTTCTCTCGCTCGACTTGCCGATCATTGTTGATTTTCGAGTACAATCGACTTTTTGGTGCATTAAATGCATAATAAGAGTCGCTGTGACTTCACAGGAAAGAAGTGTGCAATGAGACGCGAAGGAGACGAGGCGGCATTGCATCGATACGAACTCGAGTCGGCAAATCGAGGAGTAAAAAAGCGAGCGCCGTTTAATACTCGAGCGAGAGAAACGGGGCTCGGTTGTGTTACGAGGATCTTGGGCTTGAAATGAACCGCGAAGAGTCAGCGAATTTTCGAGAGAGCGAATGCCGGACTCAATCAGCCCGACACAGCTCGGCGTAATGCCGCTTCTCGCCGCCGCCGCCGCCGCCGCCGCCGCCGCCGCCGTCTGCCTGTTCCCCACGAACGTCATTAACTGCTCGTTGGAATATTAATTACCTGGTCAGGTACATATATATATATATATATACACATATATATACATACATATATAGCACGCACTTATCTCGCTTCGCAATTTCTACCTCCGGGTGCAACCTCCTGTTACGTTCGAATGACATAATTATTAAAACGATGCGGTGGCAACTAGCAGCTCTACTTATACTTCGTCGCGTTGCTCAATTATTGACATTGCTTAATTTATGCCTTCAGCGGAAGATAAAAGTAGTTCTCTCTTGAAAAAATTACATTAATTTGTTAGTTTTTTATTGTCTATGAACGATTGTAAGACTTTTTGATAGATAATTTAATAGACTATTCACTTGAAAGTAGAATTATAAAAATATAGTTAATGTTACAAATTTTAAAGGTCATCGTGAAGTTTGAAAGTAATTTTTAATATACTCTTAGTATATTAAAAGAGTAATACACACACACAACTGCTTTTCTTTTTAAATAGATCTTACAGTGATTAATTCAGAGGGATAATACGTTATATAAATGATATTCCTACTGTTGTATCTGTTTCGCGAATGTGAACGAATAGAACGGACGAATATATTGTACGTTTGCTCCATTTTGCTCTCTGGGAAAAGACAAACGAGTAATGGTGTACCGTCGACGTTATTATTATAACGGGAGGTCATTTATTTCAGTTGTTTACTTTGGGTGTTTGCGAACATCGTTTTCTGTCATTGCTTCTCCCCTACGAAATTATTTACATCACAAACTCATCGCTCTAGGGAGTATATGCTGCAACACGAAAGTCGCGGTTGGCTCTACCAGTATTTACAAATATATGTAAAGCGGCGATACAGCTGACAAAGTTATACTTCACACTTCGGGATTATAAGACGAATGTCTGTTGTGCTCATAAATCTCAATTAATTTTAACTGTCATAGACTCACTTAATTTGATACGTGTATTAAAAACAAAGCGCAAAATTTCAAATTTTGATTCATAATTTCAATAGTTCATTTACAATATCATGCAAAAGTATATTGAATTATATTATCCCTAATAAAAATTTTAACTTTTTTCAACATATATGTTTTGAAGACTTCGAACTGCTTGATCACCATTTGAATATTATTGCGAGCGGTCAACTCTTCAGAATTCGCGCGTCGTCGTGTCAACGCGAATATGCGCGAAATCGAGAAAAAAACTCGTGACATGCCGGTCATTTTTTTGTCCTCTATTCACATGTCGTGGTGACCTCTTCGATCGATACGAGGGTCTTGCGATCGGTCAAAGGCGCGCGCTCTCCCGAGGATAACAGCGAGAGGACGAAGAATGCGCGCAGAGAATGAACAGAGAGAACGAGACTCGCCCTCGGAACGCAACAATGCGCTTAATGAACCCTGCCCGGCTTATTACCGCCGTATCTCACGACGAAATACTCGTCTCTCGCTCTTGTTCATTGTTCGATTCTTCCTGATCGTAAACTTTTTGTTCCCGCGCGTCGCGCCTCGATATATGCGACAACGACGGGGACGGTGATTCAGCTACGCCCATAATAATGGCTAACGAGCGTAGCAGTATGGCGCCGGTCTACTCGCCATATTCGCGAATTCTCGGCCGAATTTTGACGGCTTTCGTCACACCGTCGTCGAAATGCCGAATAATTCACGCTGATATACGTCGCGCACCGCCTTTCCCCAAAGACGCACGGTGTGATTTAACATCTTGCCGAGCATGGACAGGAGACATGTATCGATTGTTAAGACTCTCTCTCTCTCTCTCACACACACACACACACACACACGCACAGCAACCGATATTATTTTTCTTCTCAAGTAAAAACAAACATGATAGTTTTTAGTCTTTTTTTCGATTAGTGTCACATAGTTTTGTGCAATTCATATAACTCATATTTGTGCAAAAAAGTGTAGATAAATTTAATCATTACGGACTAATTAATTCAGTAAGTTTCGTTACATGCTACTTATTGTAGATAAAAAAATATTGATCTTGTAAATATGTTCGATATTGCGCGAAAATTATTTTTTAGGAACCGCGCGCGCATTTAAATGTGAAAAGATGCGTGATTCTTCGTCATAGTATATAAGTACAAATGAGAACTTCGGAGTTAACACATAGTTACGCGCGTCAATCGGACGTGCGCAGAGTGGGAGAGCGGTTTTTTTTGGAAGGCAGACAAAAGCGGAGGCTTGTCCAATTGTGTCATCCATCCCCGAAACTTTCGCCGGACACGGGGATGAGGTGCGGGTTTTACCTCGATGTGGATGAAGAACGATTCACGAGAAGAAGGGAATAGTGCCAAGAGAAACCAGTCGGCTGCGTCGCTCAGCTATTTCGCTTATGCGAGCGCGTGCCTTTCTCGCACTAGAAAGAGAGAGGGAAAGAGAGAAAATTTCAACGTCATCGCGTCGACAAAAGCCGAGACGATGTCTGTGAATCGCCGCATCGTTGCTGAATCTCTTTCGATCAGTATTTTAACGAGCAAATTATTGAAATAAACGGCTCACACCGCTCGTCGGATCTCACACCTATTTCTAGCCAGAAGTTACGATTCGTTCATATCTCGTTTTTTCGCTTTTTGTCTAACAATAAGCGCAACGACACAGAACTCACTGAGATAGGATAGATACGTGTGCAGCAGGAAATTGCTCATATATATCTTTGAGTTTATCATCTGACTACATGTAAAATAAACCAAGTTTTGTTCAGATTATGCCACTTTACTAAGCGCGTGTATTATCATTTTTACGTAACTTCTTCTGCGCGTAATCTGCGATATGTTTTTCGCACCACACGATTTATACTGCACGTTGTAACAGCGACAAATGACAATTGATGACGACCTCTCGTCTTCTCGAAAATAAGATATACAAAAATAAAACGACAGAAAAAAAAAATCTCTTATTTTTTTATTTTGTGTTTACACTTGAAAAAATTTTTATTACAAAAACGCAAAAATAGAATTTTATTTTCTATCACGTAAATTATATAATATTACATTTATTTAATTTTATCGCATCAATTTGGAGATACAATTATGCGATACACTCGAGGCCGGATACGTGTCGTGCAATTTGCTCTCGCTTTTGATACATCACAATGTAATCTATTACCAGTAACTTTCGGAAGCAAACATGAATCGGACTCTGTAGTAATTTTTTGCAATATCGGAATTTTGCCGTAAATTATCAATGAAAGTAAAGTTAAACTATATCGCTCTCTTCGAGTTGAGACAGGCGTGACGTCTTCCTAGGGAAAACTGAGTTCATTTTACGATTCTTGCGGCGATCGTAAATCAATAACTGTAAGGCCGCGGTGCGATTGGTCATGATCACCACCGGCAGATAATGCGTATCGACGGTGTGTGGATGCGATTTTACGCGTGAGATCGGTACACCTCACACGGAATCTTGCGCGGAATGTTGCTTTTCTTTTTGCAATGAACGCACACGGGCCTCGCCCAGGAAAGAGCCTCGGAGTCTGCGGCGTCGCAGCGGCACCGCAACATGCTCTACAAACGTCGATTTGTAACGACTGATAACACACAGATATCGACACGACTGTGACAAGAAACAATTGACTACTGTGTGACAAGGTTTATACTGTTACTTTATCCATTTTATCGGTTCTAAGTTCTGTTTAGCAGTATTTGCATTTTATCGCTTATAGTGTGACTTCAAGCTCGAATCAAATATACTCGACTTCTGAATAGAAAATATATCACTTTTAACAAATTTCCAAAAGAAAGCTATTTACGTCAATTTTATATCAGTCTTTTTTTTTTTTTTTAAACAAAGTCATTGTTTTTCGAGTTAACAAAAACATGTTAAAGATGGAACTAAATGTTTCTTCTATACGTTGTACGACTGATCCGCGTGAGCGAATGTATGAGCGACAACTGCTCATTCAATAATTCAACGTTAGTTAGCCTAGATGTAGCTCGGTTAAGGTGATAGCCAAACGTAAAGAAAAATAAATAGACGCGCTGGTACGAGCGAGTTAAACAATTGTAGGCAAGGCTGCGCGAAAACCTATTTTCTTCGTTCTAAGCTCACGCATACGTTGCGCACTCGAAAGGTATCGCGTGGGCGTCGCTGTAACACAACCGCGCACGTGATGGCGCTAGAAGAGAGACATGTATACACACATAGAAGATAGGTCGAAGACTGTTACGATGGTTTGTGCATTAGCGCACGGAAATCGTTTCCCATGGCCTGTTTGGCTGGTACGTGCATCGCAGCCGCGCAGTTAATTCACGGTGCAATTATAAAAGGAGAAAATTCAGATCATTAAGATTACAACCGACGTTAAGCTGTTCTTTGAGTACTTTGGCAAGCGCATGTGTGAACGGAAATGGCAGTGATACACGCATATGTAACCGCATACGCATAAAAGAATATGAATCCAATCGTGAATATAATTTTACGCTCATCTTTATTGCTCGATTTTTAAATTAAGTACTTCTGTTATAAGTTTTATTGTGTAGTTTTTATACATATAGCATCTACAATTTAATTATATTACATGTCAAACAATTACGTCAATTTTAATAGAAAAGACTAGAGAAACTGAATCGTGAAGTCACACGTGAAAATTACTTTTTATAGTCACACTTCTCACGTTATAGTATTGAAATTTGAGCTGATGATTGATGTCAATCTATTCAATTGTTTAATTCATAATTTGCTCGCATTGCGGCTCGGCGAGACGCATTGTCCCAGACCTCGTCTGACCACGCTGGAATGTTATCACTTAGGCGCGCATGCGAAAGAGGAGCCAATAAATCTTCGTGTAAATTCCGCTCGGGCGGATATAATTTATGCAACTTTGGTCGCGAGCTTTGTAACACTGTTTCGCTCGGGTGTGTGTGCACATGAATGCGAAAGTGGTTCACGTGCTTGATTTGTATAGCCGGTAGGAAGCGAGAAAAAACGGCCACCAGTTCTTAATGCACTTGAGCGTGCGAACGAGTCCGCGTGCTGTTTGTATAAATGGAATTTCTCTGGCATGTACGTGAACGGTTGCGCGATAGTATTATTTCGATAACTATTTAACAACTAGTTAAAATAGGTTTTAACCTTCATGGTCTAATATTGTGTGTATGTGTGTGTGTGATGATATACATATATCGAACTATATAGTAAATGTGGTTCGATCGATCGTTAACGAGCACGCGTGCTTTCTGTTGGTATTCTCTCTCTCCTTATTATTTTTAGACCGCGTAACAATGTTCCATTTAGAGCACGTGCACATGTGTGCGGAAGTGAGATGCGCACCCGGTATTTCACCGTAGCGAACAGAGGGCGAAGAGAGGAAAGAACTCCGCGGCTTGTAAAGCGTTCTACGTGCGTCGAATCGTGTTTACTCTGTAAACTCGTCGCTTCCTCTTGTCCCTCGTCGTCGTCGTCGTCGTCGTCATCAATGCCCGAGATTACATTGATCTCTCGGAGTGCGATCCGTTCCGAGGAATCGATTCTTCTTGGCTTTTCTTGCTCGTGTACGAAGAAACCGCATGGGATCCGACAAGTATCTCCGGATTCCCCAGACAATGTGGCGCGTGATTTCTTTCCGCTGCTCGTGATTGGCTCTGCTGTATCTGTTAAAATTAGCGGCAGAAAATTGACATTCTCATATAATATTATTTATGCTATTTTGACGTGTATTGTCGTAAATTTTATTATTTTTTTATGTCAGTGTTAGAGTTTTTATTTTATTTAAATCCTTTAAAAAGCTTAGTGATCTAATGATTGATTAAGAATTATTCGTGGAATCTTTTTTCCCGGCTTTCCAATTACCAAAGTATTAACGGTGAACTCGTCGTTCTTTCTCGTACTTTAACCCTTCAGCATTGCCGTCTTCGGAAATGGGTCAAAACCGAGCGACGCAATTTAGAAGGTATCTGCGTTACCGAAGAGTTCCAAGCGTGCGGTGAGAACGTTAGTAAACGTTAGTGCTACTTTTTTGCGTGAAACAATGTTAACGAAGCGACGCAACAAATATTTTCTCGTCTGCTTTCCACTGTGATAACAAATTAGCCGCTGCATGAGATTGATTTGACGTTCGCGTGACAAACGTTGCGAGAAATTTTACCGCTAAAGTATATTCGACGCTATTTATGGGGAGATCGAAACGCTAAAGTCAGACAATTAATTAACAAAAACGCGTCTAAAATAATGTAATTAATTTATGAAAGTTTTAGTATTATAAAAAATATGGTTTTTTTAAATATAACGTCACGTATAAGATATGTACTAGTTTTTTTTTTTTTTTTTTTTTTTTTGCTTGCACGTGCGCGCATCTCAAAACAATTAAAATACTTCTGCGAAATTATGATCGTTGACTTTTATTATCGTGTTTGGGAGAAGTAACATTAACGATACGAGAAACATTATGCGCGCGTAAACGGCCGCTATTAAAATATACTACGTTAATACAGTGCGAACACCGGGGAGCAATGTATAGATCGCTATCGGTACCAAATCGCTCATACATTCGCTCGGCATATTAACGTGCATGTTTCGAAAGCGCCGTATTAATCTCAAGCATAGACTGTTTCTTTTATTAGGTTACGCAAGATCGTGAGATAACATATTCCCGATTCATGGATGTATGATCATTTTATCAGTCACAATCTTACGTTTGTAGAGGCGTAAATACGCCATGAAATGAGAGCAGGCATGTAGAAAGCGGAAGCAAATCACGTCTTGGACGAGTCAAAGTTTGCAAGAAAATATTAAGCACAATATTTTAATTTGTTTATGAAAAGATTATAATGTAAAAAAATTTGATTGAATGATTAGAAAGTTACGTTTTTTTAAATGATGTAACAGTAGATGTTCAAGTATATAGAAAAGTTAGATATATAATAAAAAATTTATTGAACAATTAACATGTAACCTTGCAAAAGTTGAGGGGAGCATCAATGACGAAAGAAAATGAATATATAAAAGAAAAATATATGAAAATGAAATGCTTACTTAGATACGAACATTCGGCGACGATAAAGTTCCGAATTTATTTTACTACATACAGCTGTCCGATTATCCGTTATGTAATTTCCAACATGATGGTTCTGCAGCAGCGCCGCCAAAGAATGAGAACCGAAAGCGCGTGGTCAGAATTCCAATAATATTTGTGGAGACCTCGTAATCGATGGAATTACGTGATCATTTCGCGTGGGAGAAACCAAATCGAGGAAAGTCTCCAAACAAACTTGGCCGCCACCTATGGCGATTTTCGCCGCAGTTATTTTTTAAACAATCGTGATCATGTGAAGAAACACTATCTGGGTAGTGTTAACAGTTTTAACTTGACGTCATTCTATGTGTATTGTCTTTGTTATTATGCCATTGCAATTGGAGCGTTTCATTATCTGTCTACATATGTAAAAAAAAAAAATTATACATATGTAAAACAAAACGTGATTATAAATATTAAAATGTGTTATTATCTTTCTGTGTAAGATAAGTCATAAAAATATATGGATTCGCGCATACAACTCGCCCGTCTTAATTTTAATAACAAAGTTTTCTTCGCCGCATATTCGATCGGACAGTAATCATCTTGATGAGCATATCGATTATTCATCGGAAGGGATGAATTGCACGTCAAGGGGCGCTGTATGTGTCGACTTAGCGATTCTTAACAGCGTGGCACAAGGCGTCGATGCCTGAATCTCGATCTCTGGCCCCGCGACTCTCCATTATGTCGATGTAGATACAATACGCGCACGATGTGATAGAGAATTATCGGGTGGAAACTAATTACACCAGCTAATTACTGCCGCTCGAATATCACGCTGGCTACACACCTTCCGTTCTCCGTTCGAGCACAAAGTGAAACAAAGTCGGCACGGCACGGCGCTGAGAGAAAACATTGCCGTTACAATCGTAAGATTAATCGCGCCGAAGTCTCAAGTGATTCGCACACATGTAAAAGATCTTTATTAAATGTTTGAATTGCATACAATATAATATCACATAAAAACTATTTGTATAAACATCGGTCTTTTTTTTTAAGATATACATACATAAATTCTTGTCCGTTGAAAGGATTATATCCTAAGCAATACCTACATATTATCAGATCAGCGCACTGCGCTGTGAAGGACGATATGGTCAAGCGATTTTGCCGGAAAGTAGCCAAGTGTGATCAGCCGAGTTGGTTGGCTCGAAAGTTCGTCGATATCGCCATCAACGCGCGGTTTCCGCGCGTCCGATGCATTTCTTTCTCGCGCACAATAAGATATTTATCGTTCACGTTGGATGGAGCTAAGGCCGTGGCCCGCGAGAGTCCCCCGAAGTCACCATTGTATCTACCGAGGAGTGATGTATGGCCGTAGAATTGGTAAGAATCGAAACTTGTTACCGCCACGCGAGAAGGAGATACCGCCGAGATTTAAGTCCTGTCCTTATGCCGCCGTTGCCGCCACCGCCGCTGCTGTCGTTGCCGCCAAGATAACAGCCTTCCCTCCCCCTTTTTGCGAGTCGCTTCGCAATAGCAGAGTTAGTAGCCGCAAATGCTTCTTCGATCTTTTCACAAAATTTTTTTAAGTTCGGATTTAGTCTGAGTTAAGAAAGCTGTCTTTGACACTGTCGCTGACTTTCTTGGCTAAATATAAGAGAATTCTCCAGATAACTGCGTTCTCTTGGATTAAGGCTTTGATGCATAAAAGAGCTGTCGTATTTGTGTAAGTATATCGAATTTGCAATTAAATTAATTTCGAGATTTATCAAGAGATACGATCGTGTCGCACGCTAAATTCATTTAAATACCACACGAAATTTTATATTCCATGTCAATTATATAAGAGAGAATCGATTTTACTCTTGATATTTTCAGTTTTATTTTAAGTATATATGCTCAGAATTTAAAAAATTAGCAATTTATTAAGATGATTTATTGGGACATGTAGTTCGAAGGGAGTAAAGTTTTTTGTTACATTTTATGTCTCGGTGATTCCGGAGAATTCGATAATGATTCTGGATCTTTCTCTTTCTCTCTCTCTCTCTTTCTCTCTGTCTCACTCGCTACATTCGGCACTGCAAAGCTGAGGAAATTTGTACGACCGGTCGTCGTTATAGATCAAGGCAAGATTCCGGCGCTTCATTTTTTAATACCGTCTCGTGGGCCGCACCAACGGTTCTCGGATAAAGGTGAGCATTTGTTATCGACGATTTCGATCTGGATGCTGTATCGAGATTGTAATTTCAGATATGTTTTATTGAGCTAACGGGTTAATTCGCAAAACCCACATTCTTTTCTATTTTGTGACGGCTTGTATAAAGAATTTTATTATGGTAGATTTTGTATGTGCGTACGTGCGTCAGAGAAAAAGATATACATACATATACATATAAACGTGAAAGGTCTTTAGTGCTTATAGAAAGTTAATATTTACTTTATAAACGTTCAGCGCGACAGCGTGTATCTTCAACGTAAAACAATTCGATAACAAAGTGCTTTGTGTACTACTATGCGTGAGATCATCGCTCGATGATCCTTAAAGATGGTTAATGTAATCGTGCGTAGGCAGGAAGCGTGGGCCCGAGGAGTCGTGGCGCCAGTTACTACCCCAGAGGCGATGAGAACCCAAAAGCATCCACTTAATTAGCAATAATTAGTAATCGCCCAACATTGATCATCGTTGGAGCGAGTAAGGCCAATTATCGTCGGTAGGTCAAAGAAAGAAAATATCTTCGACTAATCGCCCTTTGCCTATCTGGTTTTATCAAGCGACTTATTAATTAGTTTCAAATCGTTGAATTGCCTTGAGATTTTATCACATTATATCAATTTTCTAATTAAGACACAGGTAATTTGCATAATAGAAAGATCGACACACAGCTAACGACAATTATTCTTTTTTCGTAAATATGTACGCGGCGGAAAAAACATTGCAATTTATCGGCGCATATCTAAATTGCTGAATATAATAATCCACAGTCGATCATTATCTCGCGCGCGTATGATGATGTTTGTCATGATTTGTCTTTACGTGATGATTTATATTTTATCTGTAACTATTAACTAGTTCTGAGAATTAAGAGTCAAAACCGACGATAAAAAAAACTTCTGTGAGATATTTTACTATCTTACTATTATAGATGTGTCGATCGGAAACCTCACCTGGAAATCACGCGAGAATAATTTTGTTATCAAAAACTCTTTTTTGTCAAGTACATTGTGACTCTCTTTCTCAGTGTAAGATTGAAAAAAATATAATAAAGAATCAACAATATACACGCGATTGCGCTTCAAGAGATCGAGCGATGACTCTTTTCTACCTTTTCCAGTTCTTCCGTTTGGCGGCTGCGCGCCATTAATAACGCACGAATTTTTCGTGCCTCGACAAGACAAATTGGCGCCCAATCGATGGTGGCCTGGTCTCGATTAATCAAAACTCGGCCGTATACGAACGGCTCCTCCGCCGTTCATTATTCCGCTTAATTCGCTACCAAGGTAGGTGTACCGTAACGAGTTTTATCGCGCCGACAAAAGTGCCGTTTAATCGACAATATAGTGGCCGAACCCGCGTTTCGATATTGGCGTGTACTTTCCGGGCCGCGAATTCGTGTTTCTTATCGCACCATTCTTATTGACCAGATTTTATGTACTGTTTAATTATTGCGCTCGGTTGCAGTTGTTATCGAGTCAATTTAGAAAATTACTTTATATATCATCTTTTTATATAATTAAACTGAGAGAATCATAATAATAGAGAATATATATAACACACACAGGAATATAAAGTATACGTTTTTTAACATCTTTGGTTCAAATGATGTAACACAATCTCAGAAACAATTCTAATTATAGCAAAGAAAAAAATGACTATGACTACGCGTAGTAACTAGTTCTCTTCGCTTTCATTTATCAAACACCCTTCGCTTCTTCCCACACGTCGCCTTGCTTTTTGCTCAATACGAACGCGATCCCCCGTGTGCTCGTATCCAGCGTAGATCTGATAACGTGTCGGCACAAACGTGTTAATGGCACCAGCAAGATGCTGCGCGCGTTATTACCACGTGCTCCAATCCGCGAAATGCCACTCCCGGGGTGCTCGCGTAAACGCTTGCTTCCGAACGGACAGATCTCTACACGGGATCCTCCTCTCCAAAGATTATGTTGCTTACAAGCAGCGTCTTATCTCGCAGATCTCGCCGAACCGCTAAACAACGAGAGGTCTGAAGCTCGTCATGTGTAAAAGCCATTACCGGCAACTCAATTATCGTTTAAAAGCTATATTCTTCGCTTTTTCTCTCACGTGCTTGTTAAAGTTGTACGTCTCTGCGCCAACGCGCTAGTAGATATAGGTACACAAAAGATTTGATTTATACGTACGGCGAAATATTGGCCAGAAAATAATTAACATCGCAAAGATTGATCTGTCTATCTAGATATAAGAGCACGTGAAGATTTTTAGTTCTGTCGAGGATCTTCCTCAAGAATGGCATTACGATGGTATTACGCGACTCTGCGCTAACTGACGTTTAAATAGTTTACTAGTTTCAATAAGTTTGACACGCGTTTATTTTCTCAATGATTGCACAAGTCCAACACTCTTGCAACTTTTACACAATACTTACTTATATTCACTAGATATAGAGTTTAATGTGTTGCGCTTGAAAAAAGTTGTATCTGCAAGTGAAGTTTTAAATACAAAATATATTTGGCGAACAAGTGCGCTTGGGCTGCCAAAATAACAGATTTTTCGGTCAACGATCTGTCAGGATCTCGGGCGTTGCGCTAGATCGATCCGTCTGTCCGCGCGATCCTACATGTTGTTTTTTTTGGCAGTTCTTTTTCGATCCCGATTCGTCCGGGCAATCCCTCATCCGAACATATTCGAAATCTCGCACCGAGGTTCTTTTGTCGGCGCGCTTTCATTTTCGCGCCATTTTTGGCGAGGCCGCTTTCGCCGGTTATTAGTTTAATTTGAGATATAAAGCTGATGTAACTCCCGTTTGCAATTAGTTACCGACCTTATCGATTGCTCTTTATGAATCGCAACGAAGGCCGCCCGTGAGCCGCCGCACTTTCGAAAACATGCTCGCGCTGCGATTTATCATTGAACCTCTGATTACACTTCGTGCGTACGTTTCGTTAGTCCGGTATCCGGTGTTCTGGAAAGAAAAGAAGTATCGCGCGCGGTCAAAAATAAAAAAATAAACGTACATAACATCTGTTTACTGAACTGATCGCTGGGTTTAGTGTAGCGGAGGAACAAGTATATTGCGAGACGGCGAAAATAATTTAGAGATCTATAAACGATAGGAACAACGCAACCGTGAAATTTAATGGTCGCGACTGGCTGTGGTGTGACTTACGAAAGTTCGGAGCGCGCGCACTTATCTCGTTGGCGCGATACTTGCCTCGCCCGACTCGTTATTCACGCGATCCTTATCCGCCTGTTAGGATCGACGTTTATTTTCATGAGAGGCGGTGGTGTACGATTTCCTAGAGGTGCTCGTTCCGATGGAGCACGCGCGCGACCGTGTGAAATGATGCTATAAAAGATCGTTATCGTGCTTTCTCCCGATCGTCGAAGAGACCCGCGGCGATTACGTTCGGAAATGCCGCTCTCTCAAGGATCTACATTACAATCTCATCTTTACATAACGATCGCAAAATTGCACTTTTATTGCACGCATTTAGGAACGTGGTACACAAAACAATAGGTCTATCTGTCTAAAATCCTTTTCCAAAATGTTAATTTTATTTTTGTTACATGTACTTTTGCGTGATTGTGCGCGTGCCACGCGTCACCACGTGGCGATAATTCGCCGCGGCTAATGCACAGCTTATTTCTTCTCCGTCGTTACCGATTTACGCGTAAATAATTTACGAGTATACCGGAAGCGCGACTGCGGCGAGAGATTATCTACGAAATACCGTTATTAAGGGGACGTTATTAATGAGGTACCGGCCGCGCGCTTGATGTAATAGTGGGTTTTCAAGATAATCGCAGGCACACACTCTCTAAGCGGACTCGCGACAGGCGGATATGCGGCGAGAACGCGGGAGAAAGAGAAGCGAGAGACGACGAAAGCGAGGGTTCGCTGGTGAAGCTGGCTTGGCGAAGGTGTCGGCGCTGGAATGCGGTATTACCATATCCAAACCTGACGTAACTTTCGTTGGGCAGTGACCTAGAGACGATCCTTTCGCGTGCGTCTCATTTACGACACCGACCGCTCGCTGTTCGCGTGCATCCTTGTCTTCATTCTGTTGACCGCGACTGCTTTTCAACTCGCGAGTGCAGCGCGCGCGCGCGTGCGCGGGAAAAGTTATCCCGGTCGTACTGGATCTATCACTTTTTGATTGCTATCTCTCTCATTGTCTTCTTATTGCGATTCTCGACATCGTTATTTGTTTTATTCTTGTTGAAGTTTAGTGTGTAGTAAATGCGTTTCGACCGGTTTCGAGAATTGTGCGTGTGTTTGCATTTATCATATTTGATTTTGTTTTACTTCTTATGTGTTGTTATAATATTTTTGTATTTACACAACTTTTATCTAGTCACTTATGAGAGAGAAATTTGGAGTTAAAGGGGAGAGAAAAACTCAAGAGATAATTAAATTCTCATTTCTACTCTCGAATTTCTTGGTTTGCTCAATAAACAGTTACACTTTACTTGTTACGCAAATACGTTGATGTGCGTTTGACAAAACTCCTCAATTAAATATTCCTAAGGTAACTGACAGTCTAGTGGCGCTCGAGATGTGTATGCTGCTAGTTTTGTTGTCATTAATAATATCATCCCGCAAGGTATTGCGAGGCCGGCTGGCATTGCTTTTTATTTTCTCCGCTAATGCAACAGCTGGTTAGGTGACGTCATGCAACTCCTACGTAGTCGCGAGAGTAGCGATGTACTTAACTACGCTGAAATCACAGCAGAGGAAGATTACTCAAGTCGTGATTTCTGGTTTCTCGTCCTAATTATTCTTATGTTGTTTCCATAAATATACTAGATTTCTGATTGTCAAAATAATTACATTGTATAATTGTTTATTTGTGGAAACAAAAACGAAACGTCTAACAGACGTAAATAATGAAACAAGAGACACACATGCGCATTAAAAAAAAAATAATATTTTTATAATCAGAGATGACAAGATTGTGCGAGATGACAAGTCACGCGGCAGTAACTGTAAGATGCAATTTGCCAGCTAGTAGAAACATTGTTTATATTTTCCCGAGTAGCCATTAGTTTGTATTCATCCTTTGCTGCCGTTTGTATGCATCGCCCACGATGCACACGCCAAACCTCGACGTCGCCTTGTCGTTCGAGAGCCAGTGTTTGTCAGTCGTCTCGTCAGGGTCCGACGAGTGTTTGCAATGTTTGCGTAGCCTCGAGTGAGCTGGTTAATGCTCGCGCGATAAATGCAGTCGAGTGATTCTTCGCCGCTCAATCTTCCTTTTCCTCACCCGGTCTGCTACATCCCGTTTCTCCGTGTCCTCCCCTCGACACGTTCTCCACACGTGAACGGCGTTGTACCGTTTTAAGCGCACGACGACTTTGATTTATGGGGAATCCGAACATGCTCCGTGTTACGCGTCGGTAAGAGCAGCGAATCCGCGGACAGGGAGTAATATTTTCGCTTGGGATATCATAATTGCGCGAGAATCTCTTCCTACTGTTCGGACACGCACACGCGATGTTTTCTGTCTCCGCGACTTCGTTTCCGAACGTTTATTGTCTTTTTTGTTGTAATTTTATAACACATATTTTTGCAATATATTTTAACATAACGTGAAAAAGTAGCTTCTTTTATTATTGTATATACGAAGACAGATTGATTCATCGATTCGGAAATAACTCTGCCGGTGGAAAACAAGATTCCGATATTTTACCTTCTGCGAAATTTGTTATCTGTAACATTCAATCATCCCGAGAATCGTGTTCCTCCGGGATCGATTCGCAAATATGCATCCTTTCGGAAGGAGGAGAGAAAGAGAGAGAGAGTGTGTGTATGCACGCGCGCATGTGTGTGCCGGTCATTCGTTGCTGCATGCAAAAGGGACGACGAGGATAGACTTCCTCCCTTTCGCGCTCTCAAAGGCATCGGAGCAGAGATCAGATAGGGCACCTCGAGTTCCACGGTCGGACTACAAAGTGATATCCGACGGAGATATTGTATGCGCACACAGCGTGTACGCCGATTACGTAACTTCGCGGCGAACGAGCGCGGCTGATTCACGGCACGAACACACTTGCGGAGAGAAAGAGCAGGGCCGGAGTCTGATGCAGCGATTACAGTGCAATTGCACCAAGGAGTTCTTGCGCCAAGTAGATAATAAATACATATTAATAAAAATGTAAACAATAAATACAAAATGATAATACAAAGTTGCAACAGAAAAAGGGCCAACCGCTTGTTGCTGCTGTTTGTATCAGCTTGGTCTGGACATGACACAATGTTTACGAATATTGGTGCGAAAGGTGTGCACGGTATAACCGGAGTGGTAAACACTTGTCACGGTCCGTCCGATTTTAATTAATCAATTTGCATTAATCGGGACGCGTCGGGTCGTCAAATAATTGGACTGGGCGAAATAATTTAGCGACCGTCACTTTGAGTGACGGACGATGTCGAGTAATTGAAAAATGATGTTCAGATTGAAAGTCGGATTTTGCTCTGCGGTTTAATTAACTTTATAAATGGGCCCGTTAGCCATGCTGCGATTTTTCACACCTGGCTCAATCCTGTCGCGCTTCACTAGGATTTTATTACTAGAAAAAGAATTTAGACATCACGCAGAGAGAGAAGCGTTTCAATTTATTTGCGGGTCACATGTAGTTTTTATTCAACTAATTTACAGACTCAACTATCTGATTCACCTCACATTGAATTATCATACACATCTCACTTTCGGAGCTCAAGCAACTCAGATTTTTTTAAAGATATATAAATTAAACTACTTTCATAATTGCTGTCGTCATAAATTTCTAGGTCGTGAACTTTTCTAGACGATAAAGCGCTTCTGAAACGCGAAACCAGGATATCCATTGGTCTTATTTCGACGATAATGTGGCGAACCTTCTCCGCAGTCCTTCTCGTCGAAGCTCGAGCCAGCGCGCGATCTTATCTCGGAGCGCGTATATATGTACATACGACTGCGCGTACACGCGATATCTCGATCGTGCCCTCATCTGCATGCCACGGTAATAATTCGGCCGGGGCCCACAAGACGCGATGTGTTATACCGGTCTCCCTCTCTCCCCGAGCCCGGAGAAAACCGGGCCAGGGATCGATCTCGCCCTCTTTATCCTTCTTCCTCTTCTCACTGCGTCTTCTTTTTTTTTTCTCGGCCCGGTCCCGACGGATCAACGCGTATTCAATTATCCCGACAAAATCAGTCGAGATCGCTCGACTCGAGAAGATGGTGGCCATTTATATTAATTCACACCGGTGATCTCGAGCGTTAATGACAAACACCCGTTTGCCGTGGCCTGACAGCCAGGCGGGCGGGCTGTTGTAATCGATGGATTTTTTTTCATCTCTGTAATGCTATTAGATGCGTCTCGTCAATTGGAGTTGTCGAAATTTGCACATTTGTGAACAATTATACGACTACATGGAGCAGAAACAAATTGTTTTCTGCTAACAAATAACACTGTAATCTGTATCAAAAAATGTTGTTGCGTATATTTGTTGTTGGCAATACTTATTTTGCTCATTTCCGTCGTCGTTTTCTCAGGTTACAGACAATTTCACAGATGTGAAATCTGTCCTGACAATTGACGATTGTCTTAAGAGCGGCGTCAACGTGGCGCCAAGCTGTGCGAAAAGAGGCGCTTTTATATAACACTTTTTGAAGCAACTCGTCGCTGTGCAGTTTACACAAGCAGGATTTTACAGAATTAATTATGCGTCGCAATATATATTGGCATTATCCCGCGGTAGTGTGTCGGCAATACCATTTAGCGTGTTTCCGGCAAAGTGTTTACGACTCTTTTTTACGCGAATAAAAAAGACGTTTTGCCGTTTAATGTCCATGTTTGCTACTACTAATTAATTCAATGGCTTGTATGTTTACGCCTTTTGCATTTCTATTAAAAACCGATATAGACGTAAACCATTAAGAAAAACCGGGTTAAAAAGGACGAATTTGTTAAAAGATATTTTTCTACAAAATATCGGAAAACCGTGAGAAAATTTTTATTATTTACAGAATTCTTTTTGTTCTAAGAAAATCATTAAATTCCAACAATGTGAATTTGACAATAGAAAAAAAATATCACCTGCATAAAGATGCGTGTGCTCTGAAGTTGAAACTTCTTAATACTTAAGGAATGGAGTGTTGAAACAGAATGAAAACAGAGTGTCATCACTGTGCAGCTAAAATTTACGTTTTCTTTTTTTTTTCTCGGAGAAGAGGAGATGTATCAATCTCGGGAGTAATTTCCACTCGTGGGCGAACAGAATAAGCTTTCCCGCCTCGGCTCTTTCTTCAGCCGAGTTTACGAGAGTCTGCGCTTACGAAGCGATTCGCGCGTAATTGCGAATCAATCGGGCGCGCCACGAGTGAGTACCGACGTCTAGAGAAAAAGACTCGTTCTCTATGGAGGTGAGAAAGATAGGAAAGAGGAGAGCGCGCGTGGGCGTATTCATTGATAATCCGACGGCTGATGTCTGTGCGCGCGACTAAACAAAACCTCACGCGATATTCAATGCGTCGATTTTCAACTCTTTCGAAGAAATACTATGTAACGCATCAAGTATTACAAGTATATAAATACGTACATAAGTAAAAAGAAGATATTAGAGATAACCGTTACGTCTATTATCTTATAATTATCTTTGAAAAGATCGTAAAGTAATATTGCAGAAATCTACAGGAAATTCTAGTGATACAAACACAAATTATACCGACATTGAGGAGTTTATATATTTCTGAAAAAAGTGAGACAATCATACTTCGATATTTGACATTTTTATTTCTTTGCACGTTCTCTTTAGTTTTGCTCTTTAGGAACAAGTATCAGTATATGTAGCTTATATAAATCTCATTGCCATTTATCGCTCGGATAAACAAAAATAAGGAGATATATGTAAGTTAATCGGTGTTCTCTCATTTACACTCGCAAAATCCACTTTCCGATGGCGTAATAAGAATTAAACGACCTTGCGAACGCACCTCGATCCGCTTTAAGAGGGAAAGAGGGACAGCTTGTCGATCTCCCGAGAACACGCGTGGGCGCGTTCATTGATGATAGCGTGTGCTAGTCGATGCGTAACCGACCATGCCGCCGATTGATCGAACGATTGCGCGCTGTGCGTGTCGTTCCTTCGCGCGCTCGAGTGTCGAGCGAATTGAATTTTCACGCGCGTCAAGAAAGCGGAAGAGCACAAGATACGCCACGGAGATTCTTAATACCGCGCCCCGGCATGAGTAAAAATTAAAATTCAACCCGCGTGTGTGTACGCACGTCGCGCTGAGCACGCGTATGCAAACCACCTGTCCTCGGCTCTTTCGTCTCGTTCATTTCTCGTCCGTCTTCTTCTTTTCGGCTCCCGCCTTTTTTACGCTATCGGGTTTTGTTTTATTACAACTCGGAGATTTGCAAACAGTCTCTCACATACACACATCGCGGACGTCGTTTCTCTTGTTGTCGCGCGCCATTCTCCACATTGACGAGGCGGTATTTGTACCTTTGTACGTTAATTGACAGTTCATTGGACGTCAAAGTCCGGGAACGACGCGCTCGTGAATGCAGATTTTCGAGCGTGTAAAACAAACGTTATACGAGATCTCACGTATATATTTATGTTAAATCTTCATTAAACGAAGCAATTAAGGCGATCGTGCTCGAGAGAACTGGATTAACGAACGCGCGCAGTACACCTCGCTCGTAATAAGCAGATTAAGAGAACCTAACCAATTCCCGTGCTTGCAAAAATAATTATGAAACCGCTACGACGCATAAGATTCTTCTCTTCCTCCTTTCGGGGGAAGAGACATCGGCGGATTAATCTGATGGTAATATCTCGGCGAAGCAACGGCGAATTAATTTCGTCGGTGCAATTAAGATATCGTCGAAGGTAGACCGTGCGTGTGTGTCACGATCGATCGATTACTTCGAGGAAAAGCAGGCCGATATTCGCTGCTGTCAAATTCGCTAAGTAATGTACACGATCGTGTTGTAAATCGAACCGACGTATGGCCACGTGTTATTATCACTACGTACATTAGGTATCATAAATGACGTCGCATTAAAAAACGTGATACATCTAGATATCTCAATACTGACCCTTTGAGAAAAAAAAACTATAATTAAATACTTTTGTGTGCACGCACGTACACACACACACACACACACACGCGCGCGCGCTTTTGATGTAATATAAGACAGATGATCCCAATTCATAAAAAATGAAAATAAAAATCTATTTTGCCGTTCTTTTATATTCAACGTGAAAAACATAATCCTTACTTATCTTCCTTAGTCTTTAAAGCTTGACATGTGTCAAACGATGGCTCTTAGTTTCCGCTAATACATGTCGTCTATTTCTTTGCTCATGACTAGAGATGATTTATGAATATCTGAACACAAATTTCTCGAAAAGCGCTCACTCGGTAATGCAAAGATATTTATGACGATAATGAAAGTTGTCCGCTGTTGTGCGAGAGATGGACGAGGGCTTACCGATTCTCTCATCTCTTTCCTCGCTTCTTGACAACACTTCTCATTCCTACTTAGGATTTGTCTAATGGGTTGACAAATCGAGGCCAGCAACGGTAGCTCGATGCACTCTTTGCTTTCGAGTTCTCGCTAAGTCGGAGAGGGAAAAAGAAATAAGAGAGATACACGAGAGAGAGAGAGAGAGAGAAAGAGAGAGAGGAAAGTGAAGGAGGAGTTGAAAATGGCGGTTGTTAGTAGAGTGGCTCGCAATTAATCCAGCTAACGAGACGCGGTAACGAAACATCGAACACTTTCAAATTGTTCGACCGCGTGCTTTATATCTTATATCGTCGATAGCGCGGAGAAGTAAATTTTTCGCGAAAATGTTTCGCTCGATATCGATCGTAACGACATTACATTGCAACATTCTATTGCGCGCTATAATAATGGGGCACCGTAACGGTTAGATGTAAACGTCAATGACTCGTCATGACCAGCAGTCGATCACCGATTTCACGTTGTCAGATCAGAGACGCTGATAGCACATGTTTTGGCATAATCATCCTTCATTAGCATGACTTTACAAAACGCGTCCACCCGCAGTGGATGCGGATATAGCACGGAGAAAGTGAGATCGATCTAGGAGTAAATCGAAAAGGTAGTTAGCGTCACAGCGATTATTATGACAACTTGATCCGATGACAAGATTCGTAATAATAATCGAAAAAAAATGTACGATGTCAAAATATAAATTATGTATTGTCATGAGATACAAATATTCGAAATATTGTACGCAATAGCGGTGTCATTAATATCGTACGTAGTTGTTTTTTGCGCATAATGTTCTTGGCATAAATTTTAAATTTTTTTAACAGAAAAATGGCACAAAATGTGAAATAATAAAACTTTATATTAAATATCTTTGTGAATTGAGATCTTTTATTTTTAGGAACATGAATAATATCGCTATGCTTTGTTTAACATTTTGTTCGCAAATTCCGAAGTCAAGTCTATTAAAGACGCGTTTAGAACTAACTTTTCTTTTTCTTGCGCGAAGCTCGGAGATGAAAAAAGATCAGTCGTTCGAAGGTTACGCCTTTCGTTTTTCGCCATAACGGACGTGTCGTCTTGTCTATTTAAGGTGGAAAATTCAACTCGATCGTTACTATCGGCGCGATGCATGCCATCTGCAACGAGGTTGCTGAATCCTCGACTTGTCGTCACGCACGTGCGTACATACACGCGTGGCAAGCGTTCCGTTGCGTAAGAAAGTGGACGTTGGGTCCTAAGATCGTAACAGTTACATTAACGATACTGAGAAATAACTTGCGATGATCTGTTGCGATGGCATGACGAATTTACTTTATTGTTGGTACAATACTGAGACAGTATCTTTACAAATTATGCAAAAATGTGTTATATCTAAAACACATCTAATGAATGAATATATAATTGACAAATTTGCTGCAATTTATTCGCGATTTCATACATGTGCATTATGCCAAGAAAATATTAACATTGTCGCGACAATTGTTCTGTCTTTACCTTTGGAAATATTATTGTTTTTTATTTTTATTCTCATTTTAATAGATTTTTTTGCAAATTAATGTGTATCTCGATTGTAAATAATCTAATAAATATTAACAGATTTTTGACAGTGACCAGTCTTTGATATGCCGACTTCGCTTCACATGCGCTGTCTACTAAATATAATTATTTACATTTGCGCAACTTGTTGTTGCTAGATCTCTAAATGATTACACTTATTACTCGCTTAGTTGAACAGTGGTTCTGTCTGTATAAACGAAAACATCACTTATGTCTACCAATAATGGATACTTGAGAAAAGGGATAAATTTGAGTCAACTTTGATCTAGATAGAGATTTGTATGGCGGTTCGACACAGGTCGGTGTCTTAAGCTCCCGAACACGAGAAAGCATATAACCTGAACTAGGTAGCTGCGTTGCCGCTTGCACCGAACAGTCATGTCACGCTTGTGACGAGCGGATCAGCCTGTTTTTCTAAAGCAATTGAATTTCGCCTTGCGAGACCGCCATTCCATCTCGTAATTGATCACCGTCTCCGCGCAGAAATCACACAGGAGAAAAGATTTAAGTACCGATTTATTTTTTCAAAAAAATTTATCTTTAAAAAGTACTCTTTTCTATTGTTTAACGCAACTGAAAAATTACGATAGATGCGCATAATCTACTCTGGAATAAATAGAACGATTACGGGTATTTTTCAATCTATGACTTATTGAAAAAAAGTGACTACAATTTTCAAACAATTTTTTGATATAACACATGTACTGCAAATTATTACTTTCGATGAAGATGAAAAAAGCGTGACTGTTGCGTTTGATACACACATAACTGCTAAATTGCGTGCGTATTACACGCGAATCGCGCCGCGGAACGACTCGCTCCGACGATAGGTACAGTAACGATTTGTTTTATTTACTTAGAAGATCAAGATTGGTTTGCATCTTCGGCATCGTGTATTTTTGTTCGCCGGAATACATCAATATACGTCGATATATCTATATATTTATGAGTGTATGTAAGAGAATTTGGTACGAGCTTTCCTCTACGTGCGCCTCGCTTCCGTGAGACGATGTAAGGCGAGGTTCATTTTGCTAATACATATACGAGTCTGAGATAACACGCGCGAGATTGCTGCAGCACGCGCAATATCGTTACACTGAAATTCCGGTGGGTAATCTGGAAAGAGCGCGCTTGCTTAAAAGATATATTTTTAGGCGCGCCTTCTCATCCACTTCTATTATTATTAACGCTCGTTTTATAAATGTTATTGCGACAAGAGAGATATTTTTTATGTTAAAAGATTATATATTTTTTAATCAAAATCTTGTTCTGTGAAAATTGTGAAAAGATTCATAGATATGTGTTTCGCGCGTAAAATTGATATTTTGTTCAAATTTCTGTAGTCGCAGATCTTATCACTTCTTCTCATTTTTGCGCGCGCGAACGTGTTTATAATTTCTTTTTTCACGCCGCGAATATTTCCGAGCTCACATAATGAATCTTCTTTTCTTCGCCTCATTCTCACTTATCTTCTCACGTTCCGTCCACTCTCTTTGCTCGTTCTTTTTTCTGTAGTTGTTCGCTGATTGCGATTTATAATGTCAACCGGGCCGGCACGGTCAGAATCCATTGTCGAGAGATCGAGAGAATCAGTTTCGGTTCCGAAACATACAAGAAGCGATCGCGGTGTTTTTCTCAAGCGGCGTGTGGGTGTGTAGATCTCACACGTGTCAATCCTTGAAGCTATGAATTGAAAATTAATGTGAAAATTATAAAACATTTTAATTTTTATTATCTATAGCTAAATGTTTTTTATTTTATCAAAAATCTGAGATATAATATTTCTTTTCAAACATTTTTATCAAAAATTAATGCACACAAAACAATCATTGATTAAAAAATTTATAGAGACGTAAAAGATATTATTGAGAATATGATCATACTCGAGAAAATTAGATCTTTCCTCGGTGGATGCTTAAAATCCTCTATGGGTTAGAAGAAAAAGAAGAACATGTGTCTGTGTGTGGAAGGAGAAGGTGAGCGAAAGAAAGAAGAAAGATTGCCGAGAAGAAAGAAAGAAAGATAAGGAAAACGAACCGTAACTCGACGAAAGGAAGGGGGAATAAATTAAAGAACGGGTTCTCCCTCATCCTCCCCTCTTACAGGACCTCATTACGTCCACCTTCATTTGTTTCCATTTTAATCGGGACTCGTTTGGCGGCGGTGGCGACAGCGGTCCAGAATCCAGTATCGGAAACCAGAATTGCAACAAGTTCGGTATTGCCGCCGAATACAGTCGGATTCTCTGAACAACAGGGTATTTAAAAAAAAACAAAAAAAAAAAAGATAAACCGGTGAATGTAAACAATTCGTGAGATAAACGAAAATAGATCTTATATTGAAAATTTCACATTTCTTGAATAAAAAGCGTTGTCGAAGATTTCGAGACATTAATATTGAAACCGCAAGGTTAAATGCTGAGTTTCGGCCTTACGATCCTAAATGCCGTTTTTACGGTCAGAAAAGATGATTCGACCCGTTTTATGAACAACGATTCCACAGCAAAATGACTCTTAACAGTGTCGGTTTTTTTGCGAAGAGACCTACATGGGACGTAGAAATTGTCTCTTTTCTGTACGCATCGGCACAGAAAAGAGAGAAATGCAGAAACGGCGCAGCACGGTCGAATAACGAGTCGGTTGCAAAGAAAAGGGAGGAAGAGGAGGATAAAGACAATGGGGCAGGGCAAAGGAGGAAGCCGCCTTTATTACAGAGCACGGCCACAATGGACAGTCAAACGGACACCTACCTTCTCCCACCTTTTCCTTGCCTCTCCTTTATCGGTCTACTTGACTTTATTACTGTGGCGAAATGGCCGGTCCAAATTAAGCACCTTTCGTTAAAGCAAAATTTGCGAATTTTCAACACTCATGCCGCTTCGTAAATCGCGCACGATTGCTCGCGCAATTGAGCGCGCTTAATTAGAGCAAATACTCTTTCTCTCTCTTTCTCTCTTTCTCTCGAAAATTGCGCTTGTGTAATCACAGTGACTCGTAGTAGTGTTGCACCATCTGAATATTTTTGAAACTGCTCTTCAAAAAGATAAACGCTATTGATTTCAAGTTTAGCAAAACTATTTAGGCAATTTCAGTTTTTAGTGAATTAAATAAAAAAAAGGAAAGATTTCAAGAAAAAAGTGCGTACATGTTTACTTATTAAAAACTGTATACATACACACATACACACACAGTAATTATGTTCTGTGTTTGTATTATAATGTGTTAGAGTTATAATGTCTAAAACCTTAATATATCAATTTTTTAAACTTCGCTCTCGAAACCGCAATTCGTTAAAAAGTTGAAATTACGGAGAAGCATTTTAATTTATGTCTTTGTGCAACTGCGCTTTTTCGACCGGCCATCGTGTTCTGCGTCCTGCTTCTTATTCTCTCACGAGTGTGCCAAAGCCGTCGGTACCAATGGACGCCTTACTCATGGCTGAATCATCTGACGATTAACCTTGCCTGCCTTAATCAGCAATTAATTCTGTGCGACGAAAGTGCTGAGTCTCGACTCGCGACTTGGTTTCGCGTTTTTACCTGGAAATTGGAACAGAAGGGTTGTACGTGCATCGAATCGGTCGATTGTCGCAACAGAAGTCCGCGTGGATCATGTCAACATAACTATGATTTCATAGAACGATAATATATGTGTACAGAATGAAATAGATATTTTTTATATACAAGTAAATGATTCGTTGCGTTTGCTCTTTAATGAATGTATTTTCAACATCACATTGTTAACACAATAATGTGAATAATTATTCTCTTTCTATAAAGATGGTAACTAAAATTTATTACTAGTAATTAATAATATAATAAATATGTAAGAGTACTGATTTTATTACTCTTATTTAGATACGTATTTTTATCAAAAAATACGTATCTAAACTACTACACGAATGCGATTATTTTTTTCGATATATAACATTTTATAAATCAAATGTACTTTAACATGATTGCAAGAAAAGAAAATTACTGTAAGATACACACACACACACAGTATAAGATATATATATATAAAATAGCCGAGTAAATGCTCCTAGCATTTTTTTTTGTTGCCAGCTGTCATACGATTACATCAGACACGCAGTTACATTAAATTAAGGCAACTTGCGCGCAAACATCGAATCTCACGGTTGGCAGAGATTTCTCAAGTAAAAGAGTCTATACAAGTATATATATATATATATAAGAGGTTAGGAAATTAATTGGAAAAAAAGAAAGTGCTGTGCGATGACAAAACTTTCTTGGAATTAGCCACCGACCAGTAAGTCGCTTTTGTGTTCTGTTGCACTCTTACAAGATTGCGAGCTGCAAGAGAGAACAAAACTTGATTCCGCAGAAATCGTCATACTGATTTTTTGTCAAGGCAAAGAAATTAAAAACAATATTCTCGACGTTATCAGCACATAGCACAGATTTTGCGTCAAACTCCGTATTTTTATCGAGAAAAATTCTCTGTATCTCTCCGAGCATGAAGTAATTTTGCCGGTTCTGTTCTTCGATAATATATTGTTAAATATTTCAGAATATATTATGTAATAAATTTTTTTATTTTTATAAATTTTTGGAATCGATTTCTGAAGATTAATTTTTTTGTTCTTTTACAAAAAGAAACAATCAAGTTCTGACATTTGCGTAGCTACGATAATGTCACGTGCCGCTATACGTGAAATCCTTTTGGCAAATAAAAGTCATACGTTTTCTCTAGGGCGGGTCGTAAATATCGCGATTTTTATTGCAGCAAAAAAGAGAGAGAAAAAAGATGCTAAAGCAAGGTAGATGCGGCGTCGCCGTGATAATAAAAAAGTCGCTTTACACGCGTTCTGCAACTTGCGGATACGCTTCGCGGCGAAGTTCGTCCGTTTGTTCATTGCGAACTAAAGTTATTTTATCGAAAGAAGTCCATGCATGTGTAGGTGCGTGCGCACACGTCGCGACAGGCAGTAAAATCAAGTGCTCCAGTTTTATGGTGTCGGATACACCACCTTAACACGTGTTTACCTGTGCGAGCCTCGTCTTTGCTCTTTCTCTCCGTCTCACACTCTGTGCTCCGTGCTCGACTGGGCGACTGTGACCGGTCGAGATAAATCGCGGAACGACTTCGCGCGAGTCCTTTTGACTTTTTCGTCGATAACGCGACAACTTGCAACGCGGCGCTCTTTTCGATACGCGTGCTGGACACGCGTGAATGCACATGCGTTTCCTTTTGCCGACCGCTCTACTTCCACGCTATCGCGCATCGGCATCTTAATTCCGGAATAAATCACTGCTGCGCCGCAGAAAAGTCGCAAATTAATCACGCGCTTTCAATACCGCCCCGCGCTCGAATTGCGATCTTGCTTGATCTTATTTTGCAGATTCATTAATGATAAAGATTACACGCTGTAGTGAAATATGTTAAATAATCAAAATATTTAAGTTAATCTGTTTAACATTAATATAAATTTTAAGAAACAGAGATATAAAGAACAGTGTATACTTTTTGTATATATGTATAAAAAGAGACTGCAGTTCACTACGAATTATGCTTAATGATGATTAAGATTGTGTTCTTTCCTTATCTTGAGCAGATTGATCAACCACGAAAATGAGAAAAAGTGTTAAATTGTCTCGTTTGCATGTTGTTTTCGATACTTATCAATCGCTTCGTGTACATCGCCTTCGGATCATTTTTTTATACGGCGCCTTTCCACCTCCGTAAATATCGCGATCTCGTCGCCCACGATCGCTAATCGGCATCAGTGGTAGTCCGCGCGTCCGATCCTGTCCGATCTGGTGGAACTACGTCATACAGGTGAATGCGTCGGCGTACGTGAGTCCGTTCCGCGGTCGACGGCGTAGCCATAATTTGCCGTCTTATAAACAGATATCTTTGCGCCGTGAAATAATTTTGCTAACGCTTAACGGGTGGACTAAAAGTATTAATCTGAATTTCTTTTATGCATCACGGCAGTTAAAAGTAATTTATACGATTATAATTTTTTGCGAGCAAAATGAGGTTGAACAATATCGAAATAAAAGCTACGACTTCACCGCATAATGTATGACGCGCATGACAGTTTTGATTTAAAAATAAAAAATGCAAATAAAAAAATTACTCAAAGGTAACTGATAACTGGTATTTAGGCGCGAAAAATCTTGCGTATAATAATTTCTAGTTTACAACATCGCGGACATCCGTTATACGCAAATTGCGGAGGCAGTCTATCGGCGGAGGTAGGCGCGGAGGCAGAACTCGTTGTGTGGGTTGTCGCAGAGACAGTCTCTGCCCTTCCCAGCTTCGGAAGAATCGAACGAGTGTTGTGATCTCTCGCGGGATGTGCCACGCGATCAACGCGTTCAATCGGCAGTGTTTAAGTGCCGTTTTTTCGAGTTCGCGAAACAGAAAGAGACAAAAGGGAACAAAGTGCATCTGCAAGAACGCATGCAGATCGTAGAAAACGGCAACAATCTCATCGGCAAAATATCCACGATTCGCTAGATATTTGTTGTTATCGCGAATCGCGATAAATCTCGTTCAAATAAACAGTAGAGCAAGTAAAATAGATTGGTAATATAATCCATATGCATTCAAGTGCGTGTCGCGAATAAGGCGAATCGTGCGACAAGTCCGCTCGACAAGTGAGATAAAAATCGAGAAAAGCCTGAAATCGGAAAGACGCGGAGCGACGAGAAGAATAAGGCGGCTGAGAAAGGATTGTCCAATAGGGAGAATCGATTGATCGAACGGTGGGGAATATCGTCGCGGCCTACACCCAACCTACAGCCGATCGCTTCAAGGTGACGCGAGGTATATTCTTTTATCCGCCCGACTTGGATTGAAAGCGGCTTCTGTAACGGACACCTTTCGAAATTAAGCCAGATAGATCTAAGCGCCCGAGATTTTTCATCGTCGGTCGCGGATACTACGTGTCGGTATCCGCGCGCTAGAGATACGATCGAAGCGCGTGGAAAGAATCCTCTCAGCTTTTATCGGCCGTTAATGTCGCTTATGATTTACGCTCGAGACTGATCGACAGTGTTTCTGCAAACATGCTCTCGTAAGCGTGACTCGTGTAATTTTTATCTATTTTTATTAAATATATATGTATTACTTCGCAATCTTATTTTTTTCTAGAAATTATTGTGTATATTTACATTTCATTTTTTGATAAATACATCTATTTTTACAACGTAATATGTTAATATTTATGTTATATGAAAATTTTTTTAACGTGAAAGCATGAGACAATTATTTGCGAGATTTATTAATTTATTAATTGCAAATTGGATCCTCGCGGATTTGAACCCAAAACCAATCCGGATGTTACCGTGATTCTCATTAAGGAAGATCCGCTAAAAGATAGAAGACACGGAGGTATATTCGTGTCAGGTTACATCTTAATTTTCGAATTCTCTGGTGTAATCCACGCCCATCGCGTGCCACGCGGTCATTAAATCATTAGCAATCGCGGCCACGTGGCCGACGGATCGAGCTCTTTGAAATGGTACAGCGCACTATAATTTTGCCGGGAATCGAGATGTTTCAAGGAACATCGGGATGCATTTATTTATTACAGCGGTTGTATAATTCGCGGCAACGCGAGAACATTTATATTTAAAATACTCTTCAATTTTAAAGTAAAGTATAATTTACACATAAAAAATTATTTCTAATTATTATTATTTAATTTAATGATACACAATGTAGAATTGAGATTTTAAGTTCTAATGGTCTCTCAATTTATAATAAAGTAATCACTAAGAAGTAGGTACTAATAACCATTTACTAATCAACCGAGTAAATGTTTTTTTTTTTTTTTTTTTTTTACCTTATAAAATAAAATCGCAAAGAACGAGATCGAATAAAACTGCCATATCGAGCCAGGAAATGGAATTCTGATTGGCTTCCTCAAGCGCGCTTACTGATAAATTCTCGAAATATAAATAACCGGTTAAGGTAATTCGCTTTAGAAATGAGATTCTGACCGACTGGTTAGATAAATTCCGTCGAATCATTGCGCGAAGTAACTCTCGCGTCCTACAGCCAACTTTTACGTGGAATCAGCATGGAATATCGAGAATTCGATAAACAAACGCGCGGTTTCTCTGCGTTTATTTTAATTAGGCTCGATCACGCGATCGTGATCGCATTTAAATTCGTGTACAAATATTGCCACCTCTGCGGTATATTTGCCGCGGTTCTTGTTATTAATGTTATCGTCGTTTGTTTTATTTTGTCAGTTGCATGAATATTGATACGGCGCAATTTAACGTAACGGATGAGATCGTAAATCTCAGGCAAAATTAATTAAGCAACTTCGGGAAAAAAAACGCGCGCGAATGCAGACGTCACGCGCGATCTGAATTGTAGGTGCGCGCGAAGGAAGACACTTGGGCCTCTCTCATTTGCACGGGTAATTCTGCAAATCGTAATTGAATTCGTAACCGCGCCCTTGTTCGGAATCATTCGTCAAAGAAAATAAATGGGCCGAGAAACGATTTCTTTTGCGACGGCCGCGCGCGAGTTTCTTTACGCGGGCGGGACGAAACGCAAATTGATATCGGCGCATCTATCGTTTCTTACACGCGGTATAATCGCATGTTTGCGCAATGTTTTATAAAAATAGAGAACATCGCTATTGACTTTTTATTGTTCGATATATGTTAAGCGAGTGAACCGGTGTGTATGCGTAGGCATGCAATTTTACAACAATTTCTAACTTTTCATATCAGCGATGTTTTCAACTTGTGCTATTGGCATGTTTGTGAAGAGTGGTTAACGATGATTAGTTTCCAAAAAAAGAAGCAAACTTTAATAATGAAATTCGAAAACAAACGTACATATTATATATTATAAATTACTAAATAAAACAGTTGTATAATATTTATGTAATGTTATCATTTACTTGAAGCAACTTGTCTGTTGCAGGTAAGCATTTATGGAAAAGAGAGTAGACACCTGAAAACGGCTGGAAACCACTATCTATTATGTTATAAGGTAACACTTTAATGACACAATTTGCATGATGAGCACAGCTTCGATCTTGCGTGGAAAGTGCGCGCATTTATGCAAGCAATCTTGCCGAGAATGCCGATAAACGCGCGCTGTTGCAAACGCGGTTGTTGCACTTTCTTGCGAAGAATTCGACTCCATTGTCATTATCCCATATATGCGAATATCCCGTCAGGTCCCTGCGTTCGTCCCGCGCGATTGCGTATCGCGCAAAACGCAAATATATATACCGCGAGAAAGATGAATTCGCGCTCGGTTGTCTCATTAATTTTATTCGAGCCTTCAATTATGCGGATGCGTTCTTCTCATTCTGCTGTCACATCGCGGCCGTGAGTAGACGTGAAGGCAATTCGCAATCGGGCATATATTCCTCCTGTCAGACATCGGCCCGTAGCGAAAGTTTAATTTGCACCGTCCGAATTTTAATGGATCCCGACATATTGTGTCCCGCGCAGGTAATTCCTGTCGGATTTAAAGGAACCGCCTGTGCGTAACAACGAGACGAACTCCTGGTTGTATCGGCAATCAAAACCTCGGGACCAGGGCTCGTTGTGAGACGAGATAAAGTCAATCTTCGCGTGGCACTTTCGGTACGGTTGCATGCTCTGTGCTCTTCTTAGTGGCTCCGTTTTATTCCGGCCTCGTCTTCCCTCCCGATACATCTCCGCTCCCGATATCGCAACAACGCAACATCCTGCACAACTGATTTCTCCCGTGATCGTTTCTCGTCGGTCTTTGTATTCTCGTGCGCAAACCCGCAATATTGCGCGACCGGAACTGTCAAAGCTGCCACAAGGAGCAACGAGCAGCGTTAATTCCCGTTCTTGCCTCTCTTCCTCTCGCAAAAGTATCTTCTTCAGCGTCTCTCGATAACACCGACCGCGAGATATCGTCGAAGCGATATATTCGATACGTTGTAAATTCAGGCGGGTAACGAGGCGATCGTCGAAAGTGACTTGAAATAAACGACAGAACGAACCTCGCTTCTATATCCTCGCCTCGCTTTTTCATTTCCTCCTCCTCAACTCAGTTCGAATGCGAGCGAGCCGTGCTCGATGTAGCGGACGCTCGTAAATCAAAAAGTGCGACTCTCCCGAAAACTCTCTTCGTGAGGTACAACGCGAGTGAGAAGAGGAAAAAAAAGAAAGACGATGTTGCTGGAAGAGGGAAGTAAAAGAGAAGGTGAATAAAAGAAACCGTATGCGGGAGTAGCAAAGAAGATTCGGAGACGGAAGCGACGTTCCCGCGGGATAAATCATGGAGGGTGTAAATTAAAGCGACTGCCTTATCCTCGCGAGCGCGCGCGTTCTTTTTCTTTTTTTTTTTCTTTTTTTTCAAATAACTTATCGAGTCAAGCCCTCGCGCGTTCTCGGAAGCATTTCGCGCGACCGCGATAAATAAAATACGCTCTGGACAAATTGTATCGGTGTTACAAGCTGCTCCCGAGTCAGTTGCGAACAAGTAAAGATTAAGCGAAAAATATGAACTGTGCTTAATTCAATTAGTAGGCGAGACAGCGATGCTTCTCACAGTAAGATGAAATATTTTTAGAATATTGGTTTTGTAAATTTAAGAGTAAGAAAATATAAAATTATAAACAATTCTTAATTCTTTCTTTAATTATTTCTAAAAGTGTTACAAATTTAAAAACTTTTATTACTATCTAACGTTATCTTCAGACATCTTGCAGCATCACATTTTTTCGTATTTCTCTGTTATTATTTTTTTTGCGTACGTGCAGTTACTGATAAAAATTTCGGTTGGTTGCGCTCGGCGTATATAACATCGAGAGAACAGTGCACGTTGTCGCTTCGTTCTCGGAATTTGAATGCCGTCCGCAAAACGTGGATCAGTTCTTCTTTGGTTGTGCTTATATTTGTGCGTTTTATAACAGACGACGCGTAATTTCGCATAAATTGGGAAACCTGCGTTCACGCGGTGTTTCATGCAGAATGGGAGCGCGATTTTTTCACGCGCGAACGGTGTCCTCTTCGTGTTTTAACGTTGCGACGTAAACAAAAGCGTTTTTTGAAGAAGATTATTGTATTAGAATTTTATTTTAAATGACTTTTAAATATTATTATACAAGTAGCGATAAAGAACTAGTCAGTGTTGCAACGTAAAAAAATATCCGTCAATTCTTAAATGCCACGGCAAACACGCCGATACAAAGAGATCGCAAGAACAAAGATGCGAATCGCGCATCTGCATTCCGACGGGATAAGGTCGATCTTAGCTTAGTTACTCCGAGATCGGCGTGCAGGCACACGCGCAGGTGTCTCTAATTGGTTATTTATAAGCGATTCTTACTCCGGCGCTGATTTACTGCGTTTAGCGGCACACGCGCAGATGGATTTTACACGAGCGAATTACAATCGATCGATGGCACGATTATCTTAGTCATCGGTCAGCTGTGACTGCCAATGAAGATCGGAGAATCGAGGCGTGTGCCAGATCGAAGGTTCTTCACGCTAAACGTACGTGCAAACGTGTCGTCCTCGACGGTGAGGTCGCGATACCCTTTTCGAAATCGCTTGAAGAAATAGTTATGCGATGTTCGTCTTCTGATTAGTCTCGAGAAAATTATTATTTTGACTGTTTTGTGTGCTTTCCTTCCATTTTTGCAAAGAATTGTCAAAACTGTGCACAACATTAGATAGCAGCTCAAACTATACAAATCAAACCGCAAGAAAAAACTAATTTACATCATTGCGGAAAAGAGACAACAATGAAATCTTGACACATATTGTGTGAGAAGGCATAATAGTATTAGAAAAAGATGATTAAAGTTTATAATTACTGAATAATATCTTATTGATCACAAGATGTATATCGAATTTGAAAAACATTCCAGTTACCACATTGCTAAACACATGACAGTCAAGAATCTCAAGTTGTTTAGGAGAGAGAGACCTTAGAAAGTCTGCGACATCCTGACCGAGAATCGTCGTCCGCCGTGCTTTATGGCCGGCTTCGACGTTTCCGACGTTGAGGATCGTTGTCGTCGCGGTAGCGCAAGAAGTCAAGTTGATTTAATGGAAATGCGTTCCCACGCATATACGCGCATCTTCTCGTGTCCCGTGTCCCGTGTCGTTCTTTTTTCACGCTCGTGTCTTTCTGACTCGCACATTTCGCGCGTGTGTGACGTTTGTATCTATTCTTTATACCGTATACGCTACATTACAAAGTTCAAATATACATTTGCCGTTATACTATATAAATATACTTCGAAAAGATTTATCGCGTTTTTATTTACGGTCAAGTAGAATAATTAATAATATTTCGGAAATCATTTCGCGAACGAGACAACTAGCAATTTTGTCAATAAAAAACATTGCGTTGTTCTACTTACCTGGATTTCAATGGCCTTATACAATCTGCCAACTGATTGGAGATAGCACCTCTTTGGATTATATTACAAGAAACTCTTTATTTTATGATTTTGTCTCGAATGCACTTAGAAATCGACATTTTCATTTATCAATAGTCAGTAATGATCTAACGGAAAGCTGCACATTTAACAAATAAAACAAAATAAATAAAATAAAATAGAATACGGAATAAGCTCCAGTGCGACGTAGCATTACTATTATCTACGTTACGCCGATAAATGCTCCTGTTAGCTTTACTATCACTCAAACTTCTATTTTTTACTGGATGGTGATGAATCTTTGTTGTTTTTTTTTTTTTTTTTGTGCTTAATTTTGTGTATCAGTTCCTGAAGTATAGAAAAAATTCTCTATAAAACATTTTGCTGTATTTTATAAAAATAATTTAATACAAAAGTAACGATACTGTATCGAAGATCTCGGTTGTAAAAAAAAAGAACGATGAAGATTAAAGCATTATCTTGCACTTCATGTAATCACCGTGTCCGACAATCGGACCCATCTCGACGATTTCTCGGACAGTAACCGAGTCAGCTATCGCCGATAAATGACGTATAACAACATTAAGGATAACGTACGAGCGACTCAAGCACGTCTATCGTCACCTGCGCTGACTTACGACTCTCCCCATAATAAAACGCGTCCGGCTACATGGAAATGTCCGTCACGGCATAAATTACGTATCGTTGTGAACACAGGTCAACCGTATAAAACGCATCACGCAAAATTGCGATACATTAGTTCGTTAGTGTTGATTTATTCTCAACAAATTTAGTTATAGCTATTAAAAAAACAGGAAAGCATATCTATTCTGTAACCGATCTCGCGAAATGATTGTGTGCGCACTCGGGAAAGCTATCGAATTCGCGATGACGATATCATTAAAGAAGATGTTGGATGGATACGTCGGTCAAAAGGACTAATGAATCGCGCCTTGTACTCCATTCGAATTCGAAAGTCCGCACACAGAATAAAGCGCCTCCTTGTCGATCCCTTCGAATTGTCGTGATCGAGCTCACTTTCCAGAGCCGTCGAGCTTGGTCACAAGAGAGGCCGCTGATCAATAGCTATTGGTTGGCGAGGAGCCGTCGTGTCGCCGGCGCGGTGGCGATGTCGTCAATTTTTTTATTACGAGCCCGGACACGAACTCCGGCACGCACGCACACGCGCGTACGGACGAAAACACGCCGCATGCTTGAAGGAGCTGTTCCGAAAAAGAGTTCCTTCACATCGGATTTCATAGATTGCGATTCGCGTTGATTCCGCAGACTCGCCTGCCTCTCTCGAGCCGTTTTATATTGACCGGTACATTGTATTCGTCAAATATCATCGCGACGTTAAAGATGTGCGCCTATAATTGAACGATGATTTGAACAAAAAATGTAGTAAAATGAAATAAGATCAGACTCAGAAGATCACACGAGATAAAACAGCTAGAAAGCTGTACGTATATTACGCATATTTTTTTCTTTTTATTTAAACAATATAAATGCACTTACACATTTTATAAATTATACATATTTGTAATACATCAATTTAACCTATTTCACATTTTGCTGATGCAAAGAACGATTTTATTGTCAGTATTTTAGTCTGAGATGTAATAGCTTCAGAAGTTATCGAGAATTGCTCCATGTGTATTTCGTCATAAGGATCTCGACTATCTTCTTCACTGGATTCATCTTTTAACGAGCGCGTGTGTACACGTCCTGTCGAGTCCCCGTTCTTCTTCATCTTCTTCGGGAACAATAGCCGCTCCGGCAGGAAAGTTAATCTACATACGTAAATTCCAACGATAGATCTTAAGCGGCGAGAGCGAAGGCGGCTGCGTATTGCCGAACGTACACGTGTACATCTTTAACAATAGGAGATCGCTTCGCCTTTACCCTGAAGGAAGGACAATAAGCGTGGTTTGATGGTTATTGTATCTAGTCCAGTTTGCGTCTTGCAAAGAGAAGCCAGCAAGAAAAGTCGACGCTCTGTGTAGAGGATATAATAATTTCAGAATTAAAAATAATTGTATTGTAAACCGCTTGCGCGAAAGTTAGAACAGCCAGCTTGTTGATAAAATACACAACATAGTCAGCTTCGAACGCATTCAAGTCGTTTAATCGCGCTTTCTCAGCGCTCAGGTGTGATGCGTTACCTCATCTCGAACGGAGGGCAGGAAAAAGCATTTCCCTCGCCCTCGCCGCGCGGTGACCGTAGGTCGAGGATAGCGCAACGACCTTAGAGGTCGATGCACTTCTCGATCGGTGCGACGCAGTGCAGCGCGGCTCGCGCGGCGTCAAAACAAGACCTGCTGATGCGACGACGTGCCGGTTCACCGTCGCACCCGGGAACAGTTCCCACCGTCTAGTCATCCGGGTGCATTTCGCGCGCGTGCACATACAAGGGGGAAAAGCCGGAGGCCCGTTTTCCTACCTCCTTCTCACTTCTCGTCGCGCATCCTTTCTCCTCGCGGTATAGTGAGCGAGCACTCGCGCGATTCCTGGAAGTTCGCGGAGACGCAGCGCTGTCTGGCCAAGCTGGAACCCACTCGTCTGCGTTCGAGGCACAAATACTCACGAAGATGCCGCGGGTGTAGAGAGGGTGAGAAACAGAAGAAGAAGAAAATGGCAGAGATGATGAAGGTAAAGCGGGATAGAGAAAGAGAGAGAGAACGAGACAGCGAGGAACGAGTAAAACCAGGCTGACTCGCTTACTCGGCTACCTTGCTACGTAGAGAAGATACCTACGTACGTATAAAAGAACGGAGAGTAGAGAGGAGCCGCTTCTAAGTAGCTACGTGATCAGCGATAATAACGCGACTTGGAAACGTGGACGATCGTACTTCCTACCCGCTGACCCTCCTTTTTCACATCGGGAACATGTACGGGGGGTTAGAATTGCCGCTCAGTCGTTTGGATTCACATTGGTGCTGCGTCGCGGCAACTAGTAGGAGACACTTGCTGCAAAGTTTAAGTCCGATCATAGGTACACTTTGAGAGTGTACATTCCGAGTTCCCGGAAACGGGAAGGTAACGGCTATCGCTTAGCTTTGCGTCCATTTGTTCTTCTCTTTTCGTATTCTTTCTTTTTTTCGTCATTCAGGTCGATTTTTTTCTCTTGTGATAACTTTGCAATAAAATGCCTGAGAAACCAGACGTTCTTCGTGAGAATACATATTTTTTTGTAGGTTTTATAATATGTTAAGATACGAACACAAGTCAAGAGAGATAGATAGATTATAAAGAGAAAGAGAGAGAGTGCAGTGTATTAAAAAATATTTAAAAACATATTCAATCTTTTGAAAATATTTTTGATACTTTATCACGCTACATAGAAACATGCTATAAAGCTTGCGTAATAGTTATAAATTTGTAACAAAATAATTGGGATAGTAATTAGCAAGTCGACAAAAAATAAATTCTCGAGGTTATCGATTTTGTCGACTTTAAGACTCCGAGATACAGCTCAGCCAGCTGAACTCAGAGATCATTCTGATTATTAGATTCAGACAAGTCAAATATAATGTAAAAGAAATGATGTGTTTAGTATTCGATAAATTTCATCGACTATTTCGTGAAATATCTTGACATGTATATGTGGTCACTGTATTGATTTATGGCAAATTGATGTCAATCCAAACTCAAGGAGATTAAATGTAGCTAAACAAATTGTTCCCGATTATTCTCGGTATGCGTTAAATACATCCAACTCGCGGCGGAGTGTCGCCGACTGCAGTGACTGGCGACATTCTCCGCGTTGAGGAACCAGTCCTGACAAGAATCCCGGTTCCGGCTGATCGCGGAGTGCTATCGGAGCCCCGGGCCGGTATTTCCAGCTATATCGCAATGGTTAGATGGTACTCCAATACAATAGAGCGGCGATGTTTGTATCGAAGACTCCGGTCTTCTTGCCGGGAATATCTAACTACGCGCTCGCGTTGCCGATTTAAACCACGATTTTGCTTGTTGCGCGCCCAAGTGGAGTCCCGAGATTCCAGAAGTATCCATCAGGCCTCGTCAAACCAGCCGGATCGGCGCGCATCAGCGGATCGGCATTTATTGGCCACGGACGGAGAAAGAAGAAAAGACGACAAGCGAGGGAACGAACGGACAGACGCACCGACGAACGAGAGAAGGAGAGAAAACACCGAGAAGAGAAGTCTTCTCTCGAGAAGTCGTCCGCGCAAAACCTCTTCTGTCTTCGATTTCCTCTGGTAGCAAGTTCGCATGCGAACACGAGCGTAGACCGATCGCATGCGGTAGCAGTTTCTCCGCGCGTCTCCATCGCATCGTCGCGCCAGCAAGAAGCCGGATAAAAATACGCAAGCACAATCAGCTGGCAGATCAGTCGGCGCAGTAAATATTCTCATCAAGTCACAGCGCGCGATAAACGTGTCTTGTCAAAACTAACGATATTCGCGGGAATTTCCACGGGAAGTACGAGTAGTGTGACTTCTCGTCTCAAACTATGCTACCGATCTCAGATTATTCATCAATGACGTTCTCGACACGTTGATGATGATGATAGATAACTGACATAACCGACAACATGAAATGAGAAAATCCTCGATCTTGCTTTTATTTTATATAGAAGAGAAAATTTTTTAACTAGTTTATATAAATTATAACCTAAGTTATTTATTTGTCTAGTACTACAAAGTCCGCTATTTAAAAGTTTATTTTTTTGGTTCTTATTTTAAATATTGATTGAAAGAAAAAATTACTTTCACGATTGTTCTGGAAAGAATTGTAACGAAAAGACTTTTTGTCAAGTACGCTTTTTTTGTTACAACGTACACCAAGTATCATCTCCAATGTTTGACACTTGCAGTCTTGTGACATTTTGTGACGAAAGTACGTCCTAGATTAGAGATCGATTTCGTAAAGTCCGCGCGAGATTCGAGAGAGAAAGAGAAAATCGACGTGGAGGAGCAATCAACGGCAGTCTGAAAACGGATACGCAGCATTAGGGCGTCTTGATGCGATGATAATGGGCCTGCGTTACTGGGAGCGGTTAGGATCTACGATGACAGGTGAATCCACTAATCGTTTGATGGTCTCCGCGCGACGCCATTACGGTACACTGTCTGTCACCCTCGTTTGCTCCTCGCTGACGAAACCATATTATGATAGCCGTAATCGCTTCTAACTGCCTGATGGCCGGTAAATGGATGATAATTGTGCTAGAACGGCACAAAGACAGTGTCTCTTCACGACTCGCCATCATTCGCCGACGGCGGCGTCACCGACTTGCGTGTAGCGTTAGAAAAAAAGAAAAGAAAAGACGAGTGAACAACCTTCGCCGTTGACGCTTGAATTCATCTCTTATTTTTCTGTAAATAGCTTATTTAATTAGGTCTGACCGTTCTCGCTGTGGAAGTGAAAAAGCGAAAATGTTGATACAAGATTTATAATAAATTTATTAACCACTTAATCTGGCACATTTATTTATTTTCTTTTAATTGTAAGCAAATGGATTATTATAATAATTCCATCGATGTTTTATATATTTTATATTTTTTTACGCTCATGGCACGTAACAATTGTGCGGGGCGTAATGACACTTATACTAATCGACTTCGCGAGTGCAGTCTGTTGCGCGTGAAGGAAGTTTTTTGAGTCCACACGTTAATTTAATTTTATGTATTTATTGAACACTATTGTTATACAGTGCATAGGTTTCTTGAACAACAAAGAAGACTCGGTCTCATAAATATTGCAACGGACTGATAGTATCTGCTCTCTTATACAAAATTTTGACGCTCATTAAAAAGAAATGACTTTTTGACATGTACTTGTTAAACACGTGAAGACTCGACCTCGTGAATCAATAATCGTTTGAGACAGATGTATTTATTTTATGTTTTCTCTTTTATTAAAGAAAAGGATATATAATCGATAAGTATGTACGTTTCTACACAATACGTTGTTGTTTTTAATAAAGATGACACTTTTGTTTCGCGCACGCGTAAGAAATATATCACGTTTCATGATGCGTCATGTCGGCGGTCTTGCTGGGAAATTAAATTGAGCGACATTCCGCCACATCGTCACGTCGAATTTCGACGGTGTTGGTGACCGCCGGAGTGGCGATACCTGAGTGACGACGCTATCCCGTGATTTGCTATCTGCAAACGAAGAGGATCATCTTTTTTTCTGACAGCAAAGCATGAAGCAGAACTGTCTGCCGAGTTCTCCTCGTGCGCGATAACGAAAGAAGGACGGTGTGCGAAGGAGCGCAAAGCGTTATCGACGAGAAGAGCTGGTCCAGACGGCATAGCATTCTGCCGGTTAGTTGTCTCTCAAGGCACGTCTCTCTCTACCAAGAATCGTCCGTACTATCTCGATGATTCGTTCCTCGTACCGATACAAGTGCTCTCTCTTCTTCTGTCTCTTCAAGAGTTCCCAAACCAATAATGTTAATTGTGACATGTTCTCACAGTTATTCCACTGATCTTTTACTGTTGTTATTTGACGCAATTGTTTTAAAACCGCTTTGTTCAAATAAACATTTATTGTATGCTGCTATTTTATGACGATTATTGTTTTCGGCTTAGTATCGCAACTTTGATAGTTCGAGATTATGTGGTTATATTTGTTTGATTCGTAATTGTGAAAGTAATTTAGAAAACTTGTATATATGTATATGTCACAACATCGATAATGCGCGAATAACGTGCATTTGTGTACATAGTGTGTTCTAAATATAATAGAAAAATATAAATATTAAAAATCAGAAAAAAATATAACAAATTATATAATTGTAGATAATAAAATATTTTTAAGTTGAGTTATAGATACGCTAAAACAATCGACCTTGCGATCGCTAACATATTGATTAGACTTAGAATTTCGGGATAGTGTCAATAATATATCAATTGTGTGTATTTTCTGCTCACATTTACATTATTACGTAAAATAATTTAAGTAGATTTTAGAAAGTACAAACATATTTGGTAAATATTGGCAGTTTTGTATAAAAAATAAAGAGAAAACTGTTTATTTATATTTCCTCGCATTATACGATGCAAATATAATTTTAGATAGACAGGACTTGTTTGTTTTACGAGCCGATTAACTTTTTCAACTTTCTCCTGCGAATATATGTAGTAGCCGCGGAGAGATCTTATTTTAAAGTACCTCCTCGCGCGATGCGAGAACACACGGCCGACGGCGATATTACACAACGCGTTATCGAATCGATGAATCTTCGACGAGGTGTAATGTGCGCTTAATTGCGTATTTGCGATGACACAGATCGCGCTACCGCGATCATGATTTATACCAAGTCTTATATTCCTATCTCCTACTTCCCTGCATACCGACGCGAATGTACTCATATATGTACGAAATTTGTTTTTTATTTGACTAAATTCACGTTACAATCTGACACACATCTCGACCGTTCATCTTATCGGACGCGACAATTGACGCTTATATTCGCACGGGCGTTTCTTTCGGTCTTATCGGGATGGAAGTACTTGAGACATGTCTTGACCAATAAACGAATTACAATACTCTCCGTTATGTTTGACGGAACGGCTGTTTATTCCGTCTTATGCGAGAGACGAAATAAACGCAGGGCGTGACGGGGAGTGGCGCGTTAATCCGAGTGAATATATTTGCGACGTGCAACTTCTTCGCGGCCTTGAACCCGTTGCACTTTAACATACACATTGCGCTTTAGCGCGAGTCATGCGATCGGTTTTTACGGCCGAGCGTTTGCGACGTCCTTTCTTTGCTTCGCTCGGCGTCCCGTAGTTCTCGCATCGGGAACCGGAGCAATTCCCATAAAACATAAAGCAATCGAGCGCAGGAAATAGACCATTCCTCAGGAGAGATGCTCTTTCTCGTCCCGACCGCGGTGCACGATGTCGTTACTCAGATTCTCAACTCGATCATTCCCGCGGTAAAAGAAAGAAGGAGAGCTGCACTTTCAACAGCAGTAGCGTTCTTCATCAGTTGTCGCGTCAGTTTGTAAGTCACTTTTGTGTACGACACCCGTTAGAAAGGATCTCGATGTATCGGTCGTCGATCCTCTCTCGCGGTCTCTCCCTGAGATCGTAAATTCCGAGGCGCTGCCGCGCCCGAGGGATGTTTCCTCTTTTTCTTTGGGACGCTACTTGTATAACGACAAACGATGACGAGGGCGAATGACAACGGGGGTTCTCTTTTGCGATCGGGTTTTACTTACAATCGATTCCTAAACTCACGACTCATTCGAGAGTCCGAGTAGTGGAGTCTGCACGTTTGTTCAAAACACGCTATCATGTTTCAGGGAGAAGTCTTTGCGTGTTTTATCTGACGTTCGTTATGTCGCTGCTTGCGGGCTCGTACATCGACTATCAACGTCGACGTTTCGCGTAACGGGATGCTTTACTACCTCTTGAGTTGCTCGTGTGGTATCGAGCTTTTGATGGATCTCTTTCTGTGAGTGATGACAAGTTGAAGGGCCGCATTGACTGTCTCTCTTTGAAATATATTCTTATTATAAATTAGATGTAAAACCAGTTTAACTCGCGTGTAATTTTAGGAATTGAAAAACTGTTTTAATCATACATGATAGTACATAGAGTAAATTTTTGATATATATGAATATATTCTGTACATGAACTCTAGTACATCCGTAAGTTTTAAATTAGAACACGTACAATCTGTACTACATATGTTGGAGATTGCTGATTTTGCATGACAGTGACACTCCTCAATTTACTGATATTGCAGTTTTATCTAAATTTATTTATTTGGATTATTAAAATTTGTGGTCACCTGCAATAAAATTGCAACGATTGCATATCTCGTGTGTATTAGAAGTCTCGCCATATACATATATGTATATATATATATATATATATATATAAATGTTTAGCGCGTTTAAATTCTTTCGTACATCCCGGCTTAAAAACACGATGAGTTCGTGAAAGGGTACGCAAAACATATCAATCATCATTTTGTTTTGTCGCGCAAAACGCATGATGTACTACCTCTGCTTGGCACACATTCCACGGACATTGGCCACCGTAGCAGATTCTTTTCGACCATGTACCACCGTCTTTGCTCTTCGTCTCTTGGAAAGATGGAATCCCGGAAGACACGATAGCGGCGGGAAGAGATCGGGCAAAACGAGTTTATACACGGATGATCACACCGACAGCAAACGTATTTTTCATTGCTCACAACGCATAACGACGACAAATGTAAAATGTAGGTGTAGAAAAAAAAATGATATAAAAAAAGATCTAGATTTTTCTAGAATACTACATATATTTGTACAATTAAATTATTGTTGGATTTTTTTAGTTGGAGACATCTTTGTTTTTTTGACGCATTTCCTTTCTATCATTAATTTTCTCAACCTCAAAAAAATAAAAATGTGAACAGCTACAAATGTTTCTAAACTACTTATAAAATGAATTATATATTTTTGTTAATGAGATACGAATAATCAATATACGATCATCAAGATTTGTCATTGCAAAATCGTTTGCGCTCTCGAAAGTTCTCAAAGATATACAATTTCGAAAGAACTTGAAATGAAATTGCTTGGCATGTACTTCGTTTATATGTATTTTTGATAGCGGGAAGAAAAAATAGCGAACTTGTCTGGAAGGTACATCGATCGCTCTTCTGCAGAGCGCATTTTCGAGTCGATTTGCCCCGTCGGCGACGAACGGCCAGTACGAGGATCGCTTACGAATCGTCTCGTTGGACTCTGCCAGTATGAAGCTCGCGCGGATTCCCGGGAAGAAAACAGCTGAAGAGAGGAGGAGACGGCGATCGAGTACCATGGGGAGAACTCGTTTGTTAGTTTTTGCCCGCCTACCCAACAAAACGGGCAACGATCATTGTAGCTGGTTGCCGCGATCTCGGCCCTGGCAATTATCGATTTTTATAATTTTCCGTGTCCATTGCTTTCAGAACTTCCCATATTGACGCACGCATATAACCGAGAACAGAATATGAAGCGTTTTCACTCGCGCGATCTGTTTTTATTTAAATTTTATTTTTAGATACTCGCGCGAGTAAAGAATTGATAAAAAATCATATTTATCGAAAATTCGGAAAGTGACTTCTTTTTAATTAAAAGTCGAATGATAAAATATACATCCACTCTAATAGTTAAAAAGACAAATTTTAAATGATGTAAAACAGCTTTTAATACACATCTGGAATTTTATTGTATCGCCGACACTCGATCTTCGAACTGTCGCCCGGAGGAGGTACCGAGAATTTCCGAAGGGATTTTTCTCTCTTTCTCTTAGGGCGACGGTTAATTACAATTGGCAAATGCAACGCGCGCAGTCGTTGCGGCGGCAATTAGTCATACACGACAACGGCACCGCGGATGTGTAGGATGATCGATAGCGATGCTATTGGCCGATGGACGCCACGAACTAGCGGATCGCCCTTATGCCGTAATAATCTTCCCTTCCACGCGAGAGCAAGAAAACCATGATTAATGCCACCTCGCCCACTTAATCTATCGCCGCGAGGCACTATCCGACAATCAAACCTCCGTCTTATATCTCTCCACCTTTGCTCGCACATGTTTTACGTTCTTTACGCAAAAAACGTATAGTTTCAAATTTATTTGATTCATTCACAACAAACTCATAATTTAATTTACTCGTGGACTTACTTATCATTGTAATTTCGTTCGATTTACTTTCTCCTGCAGGCAACGTAACTTTGTGAGCGCGCATAAAAGAATTAAAGACGAGAGAAAAGACCTCTTTAAAAATCATGTAGCAATGTAGCTACTATCGTGCGTAAATCGGCGACAAAAGCGCATTTCCAACGACCGTCGCAGTGATCATTTAGGTCAGCTACTTCGTGATGTCTCGAACATGCCTCACTTGGATTAAGAAAGAAAAAAAACAAATACACAAGCGGCGAGTTTATTTGGTTGCGAATCGTTCGAGAGCAAAAGCAAGAGCAAATCGGTGGATACAAGGCGGCGAACGGAGGTGACCGGCTTCGGTGGGCGGCTTTGCGAGTGCACGCTTGTAACCCGGACTTTTATATCGCGTTCCCGATGCAATAAAACCCTTCGTCAGCATTTTGGCTTCTGTGCGCTTTGATCTGATCTCCTGCTTTTCCTTTTTTTCATCAGACACTTTTATCTGTCACTTTTATCTCGGATTATTTCTCGTTTATGTTTTTTACAAACATTTCTACATTAATTTTCAATGTTTTTGATGAATATTTCATAATTATAAAATTTAGCAAACGTGAGTGAAATACTGAGACATAAAATTTTATTTTTATTTTGTAAGTACTGATTGCAAGTAACAAACAGACGCACCATTAAACTACTAGTATTTCGTTATATAAACGCCAAAAATATTTTATGTCTTATTTTTAATATTACCGCAAGTTGATTCATGTTCATACTTGTTGTGTGTACTGTAAACAAGTTTCTTTTTTTAAATTGTGGAAATTTAGGAAAATGATCATTAATTATCTGACGTTATTTAAGTGAAGAATCGCGATCGGTCTCGCGAAAAAGCTTTTGCGAAATTCAATTTGAATAATAGATGGGACAACTACATCGAGAATGCACGTGCTGGATTATTGCTGCCTTCGAGCGGGTTTCTGTAATTACTTAACGCAACGCGCGTGCACACGCGCTATATCGACATGAAATATCTCCGCGGCCGCCAGTGTCTCAGGTCAAGAATCTTGTCGTGTAGCGATACGTTCGCACGCGAAGGTTAACACGCGCGCGGACTTTCCCCAAAACTTGCATCGGCGACAGTCTGACGGCGACCGTGCGAAGCGAGCGACAAATTTCGCAAAATTCACCTCGCAATTACTCACGTTTCTCGCGGGAACTCGTAGGCGGATTTTATGTGAAATCTCGTTGACGCGTCGCATCCGCACTGTTCGAGTATTTTACATCCTCTTGTTAAGAGAAAATACACAACGCGTATACTTCACCACTGTATAACATACGACGCGATTAATCCTCCACCAAGGTGGAGAAATCTCGCAAGCTCTCGCTAAAAACTGCAACGCTTCTGTATGCTCTTGTGAAAGCGACACGTGCAATCGATATAAACTCACGCGTTGACCAGTGTCTTACTATATTTTTACATTACGTATTTGATTATTTATACCAAAACTGTTACGAAAACGATTGTCGACACATTTTTTATTTCGTGTCTCCTCTCTTTGTCTAAGATTAATTTAACGTACCGATGGACAAGTCGCAAATAGTTTTGTGTCGCGTTAGGTATTGTCGATTGTCGTAAGAAAATGGGTCAACTGGCGAGCGAGTTGTCCTGAGAGATATGAAAAAGTCACTCTCACGAACTGTGCCTCTCCAAGGCACCTTGGTCCTCGGTTGCGCGATAGGTGGGTCAACCTCTTTCGTGGGCCACGTTTCTTCGCGGCCGGTGTTGTTCGTCTCGGTGAGTCATTCTCGGGCCCCGCGGCATTGCGGCCTGGCGCCAGTGTTGCGCAATATACACGAACGCGCGCGTGCATCCCTCGCGCGCGCCGTCCAAAGAAGACGAGCGCGAGATCTCGCGCTACACAACGCCATGTTATCCAATTTATCACGGATCGACGGAACTAAAGAGGGATCCGCGCTCTCGCGCGCTCTTAATTCACTGCGAAGATTTTAATCCGTACAATATTGAAGATATTGAGAAATTCTTAAGGCGTTACACGAGATAATCGAACGCAATTACGGAACTGATATGTTATACATCTCGAGACCTCTTGTCTGTTTTCTCGAGAAAAATGAGATAATTTGTTTTTATTTAGAGAAAAACGATATCCCCGCTTTTAGAGAGAAACTTTATTTAAACAATGTTTTTAATACAAATTATAAATTACAAATGCTTTTGTGTGTGTGTGTGATGATGTTAAACATTAATTATACCATCAAAATGTTCGAAGATAATGCAATATGTTAGTAGTCCCGTATGAAAAACATTTACAGTGATAAACACGAGAATATTTTCTCTTCGTGAAACGCCCAATGCGCGAGAGAAGAATCTCTTTATGCGAAGCTTGCTTTCAAAGAGCACGATGTTCCAAAGTGGAGGCGATCGCTGTCTCGTCGTCGACCTCTCAGAAGGATAGTGATTTGCGCGCTCACAAAACAATCGCTGTCTTACAGCGTAATGCGAGACGAGATTACCATCGGCGTTTACTTCTTTTTAGACTCTCGTTTTTTTTTCTCGCTACAGCTAGTAGGTGTGAATTTGCAATTCAGCTTCTTTCGAAACACGCATCGTGCGTTTCAAACAGCAATCGTTGTTCGATGGTCGCGCTTTTTATTTTATTTAAAGGAGGCTATAATTTCACGCAAGAGGTAATACATGCTGCGCGCCAGGTTTTGTAACACCTGAATTTTATGACGGTCTACGCAACAACGAAGTTTTACATCGCCCTTCTTTCACGATCTTTTTATTTTATTTTGCAAATACATACTTTCCACCAAATAGCGTCTATGCTGTAGCTTTTCGTCATAGCGCACAATTTGTTTGGTTCTGTACATATCACCGATACAACAGGAGAATATGTGATATAAAAGCAACGAAGAAACCAGAATTTATCTTATTGCCCCATAAAATTGTCGATAAATATATTTGCAATATAAAAAAATATGTAACGTCGAGGTTTGATAAGCTCGATGGTTAAAATTCAGCACAGTTTACGACAAAATCCTCCAAGACGTTCTGATAATATTCCCGGAAAATAAATCCCTTTAACGTTGAAGTTTAAGGCAAACGGGCGTACACGCGTTCTTGTACACAGGAATGGGAGTTCCGAGTTTCACGCCTCCGCTTTGGATACGAGTTTCGTGAGATTTCAAGAGCCACGCGAACAGCGAGAATAACTTGACCAAGCCGACAGTGAGATATATGCTACCTGGTCGGGAAAAAAAAAAACGTATAATCGTCAGTAATGAGTTTAGACGAAAAATCTTCGTTAAATTTGATCCAAAAAGGGAGAGAAGATACAGATAGAAAAAGAAGAGTGTTATTTTTTTCAAACAAGATTATTTTTGAACAAATAAAAGCTTACAATTATGTTTTGCTTTGCAGATATGCGATTAAAATTTTACTCGGTAACTTTTGATATAATAATTAGGGATTTAAGTCTCGGAAGAACTTTAAAAAACAAATTTAGATAACTTTTATACATATCCCTAGAGGCGCAAATTTTGTACACTGTAAAAGCAGCCGTTTATCAGCAGTGATTTCACGACCACCCAAGGGAACGAACTTCCTCGTGGTAATTGATCGCCTAAAAATTCTCCTCACGTTTGCTCTCTGAGTCTTCTTCCCTCCCCGACGCGTAAACGTGCACGCGATCGTCTGGAAAATCACATGTGCGCCGCCAACTAAACATTTATTTCTCAATTAATCGATAATTTATGCATGTACACCTGAGGCGAAACCGCGTTTTCACCCGCTTCACTCATCGAATTTTCGACCACCCAGCAAACTTGCCGCCTCGTGCGATTTTGAGAGGCACTTGGAAATATTTGGTTCAAGTGCACTTCTTTGACAAATTATCTTCCGTGAATGCGCGTAATGACAACAATCTTGGACAGAAAGTATTGTATGTTAAGTCATTTATATGAACAAATAATGCAGGAGAGTTAATTTTCGCATTCAGAAAAAAACCGCCGGTTAAGGCCGAAATTGTCACGGGGACCGAGTCTTTTTTACGATGTGATTGGATAATTTATCGATCTTTTCATTACTAACGAGGTAGGTAGAACGAAAAACAGACACAGAACAGTGTGCCCTCCGACTTCGGTAACATATAGCGTGTCGAGAATATCGCATTGAAGGCATCTGAAAGAATAATCGTTATCGCTACAACGACGCCTTCTTTATATTGTTTGTCATGTAAAATGAAAACTAATAACGTATCGTGTAAGATGTTAAAATAAATTAATTTTCACTAAAAATATTAAAAAGTTTTTATTAAAATATTAATAAATTTTTAGACTATATATATATATATAATTAATAGTCTTTTACAAAAACAATATTAAATTTCTCATTTTATTATTAAATTTATTAGTAATATATACATATCTTTTTTATTAGTAATATTATTTCTTCTATAATGGAACAGATATTTTGTCAAAAATGAATTATTAATAAGTCGTCAATTATAAACGTACAAATGCTATAGTTCAAATTCTTTATTTTCTTTTGAATTTCTCTTTCGATTTGCTTGCTCTCGAAGCTATCGACAGACGAGAGAGGGTAAGGCCTCGATCACGAGCGTCGAAAGAAACTGCAACGAAACCGGAGCCCCAGGGTGGCGATCAGGGACTATAGGAGATGCTCGGAGATGCTCATAAATCTTGTCTTAACGCTCGGTTTATTACTCGTAATCAAGCAACCATGAATTCTGTTGAAATCACCTACGTTATAGTCTGCGGGCGCTGCCTTTTACTTATCTTCCCTTGCGCGTTCCGGTGCAACCCCTGGCTACCGGACCGATTCCGGGACTAGGAAAGAGCTTTTGCCTTTTCGCGGAAGAACACTTTCTTTCTAGTTGCGGATTCAAGCAAATGGTGGTTTGCCCGGACGTGTATTATATTAACGACTGCTGACTGATTGAATCAAGTGTAGGATATTTTATTATATGTTGTAGGAACACGAGCAATCAATATATTTTTGAGCAATTTCAATACTATTCAATTTCAATATCGAAACATTATTACATACTTTATTGAAATTAAATAATAATTTGAAGAACAATAGATATTTGTTTGCTATATATATGTATATTTGATACATAATCATGTTTTATATCAAATTATTGAACATCGTTTTAATCGTTATTGCATTGGCAATGTGTATGAAAATTTTGATTGTATTTAATCAAAATTTAATTATTTATCAGATAATCTAAGTGATCTTATGCGAACGTTTTCACATTTTTACTTGCAGTGGGATTTAATTTCCTGGTGCATAATGATAATAAGGGATCTGCGAACTTTACGCGCAAAAACTACTTTTCTTATTCTCATATTTTTTGTTTTCTCTCCAAGGTTGAAAAAAAAGAGTGAATTAGTAACATTAACGAAGGAAGTAGAGATAGAGTGCATTAGTTCGGATTAGTGTTCCTCCACCTTCTATCGATCTTGAGCTCCTCTCTAGACGCCTGAGATGAGAAGAGTGGTTTGCGTAACCGCGTGCGGTATTTAATAATTCACTCGGTGATAAATAACGTCTCTTAACCTGAGTGCTCGTGATCTTCAAAAGAGCCGCGCAGTTTTTACATCTAATCGACTGAAGAAACTCGTCTGTCGTATGCGAGCCTTTCTACCTTCGTAGCTTATTATAGTCACTTAGGATTTCGTAATCGCTTCAATTTTAACTTTAATCTTTATAATCAGTATAAATATTCTTTTAACTGAGATTTTTTTTGCAAAAAACTATAGTATGCTCAATGTTCTTGATAATCTTAAGCCCTACAAAATATTTGTAGGAATTAGAGTATCAGATATATTGAATTATATGTATGAATATTTTATTGTATTATAAGATATTATGAATTTTTTTGTATTATCTATTTTTTTATACTTATTGTATTTGCGCGAGAAAAAACATTAGATATTGTGAAAATTTGAAAAAAAATATATATATATATATGTGTGTTTGTTTTACTCTATAATCATATTCCTATCTATTCAACTCAACTTTGAAATAACGAATGGATGAAGAACGAGCGAACAAGATGAGGGCCAAAAGATCCGCAATTGTCGAAGAGATAATTGTAGCAAATTTGAATTGTTTGATATTGTAATATATGTATCTTAGATAATTAAATGGTTATGAAGAATAAATTTATTTATTTATGAATCCGAGACTACACATATTTGAGTGTATATCTTCTAAGAATCTTAGTTTGCCAATACTTTAATATTTCAGTAAATACCCGCTTTTTTGTAAATGACACAACGCTCACGAATTATTTCGTCGAGTGTCAAGGTTTTCCAAGTGAGGTAGTGACTTGGACCTACTCCTTTTCTTGCTTTTTTATACTCGTGTCTCTTCCTTTCTACTGAGATGAAAAACACGCGTAAAAATGTTATCGCACGCCACGTAATCTGCACGGACAGCACGGCGCCATCAATGAAACGGAGCAACGCGTCGCCTCCCGCAGAGTTTTCGAAATCGACGAAGCAGGCTTGCCTTTTTTCGCGCGCGAGCCGCCAAGTGTATATGTGTGTGAGCTTCGATGGTCATTACCTTTACGATCAATCACACCGCTCATTATCTTTAAGAGCGGCGTTACACGGCGGCTATATGCGTCGCCGTTACGAAGGATCGGCGCGAAAGCCACGCCGCCGCCATTATACACGTCGAGGAACCTTTTCGTTACTTTATAATTTCGCTGACGTTATCGCGGTACTCCTCCTGAGTCGGTGAATATTACTCGCGATGTCTCCAACATGGACGCTTTCTTATTCGCGTCTCAATCAATCCGATCGAGATCGCATTGATGTGTATCTCGTCAAAGATAGCGATCAAAAGACTTTTTCTTTTTTGAAGACGCAATCAATCGGAAACGCTTGTTGGACGATATAAACTCGCTGTCATGACAATTATGTATGCTCGATTGATGTGGTTTATACGCATTAGCAAGCAGCGTTTGTTCGTATTTTGTGTTTTTCAAAAACTTTCAATTTATTGCTTAACAGAATATTCAGAATTAAGAAACAAACTGACTATCAAACAAATGAATTGAATTTATCTAAAATATTTCCAACATATTTTGCATTTAACTATACGTAAAAATTAAATTTGAAAAAAGAAATTACATTCAAATAGAAGAGCGCAGCATCTGAATCATTTGTTTATTTATTAACGAGATAACTCTAACATGATAGTACACAGCTACTATGGTAGTAAATAACTAGTATCGGAAAACAAGATAAAATATACCACAAAAAACAAAATAAATATAATAGAATAATATTATAATATTATTCAGAACTTTATAAGAAATAATTTAATTTATTGTAATCACATCATTTATCTTTCATTTGAATCATTTAGTTTAGCATCTCGCGGATGGAAAGGATTTGTAAATTAGTAAACTTGACTTTGAAACGCGTGCGCCTGTTTCGTTTTCCGGCGCGATAAAGGCGCGATTAGTACCTGTCTGTGATCAATTAATAACATCCCGAGTACGTGACTTGAGCCACTTGTCGCCGTCGACATCTTCTTGGCATCCGACGAGCCGTCGCTCGACGAATCCACTAATTAATCCGCGAGCGGACGTTGGATAATAATTAATCACGTCGCTCTTGTCGGAAATTCGTCGTCTGTCGCTCGATCGGTCCTATTATTACTGATCTTATTATAGACCGAAAGAGAGTCGTTCACGCGTAATTCCCGACTTTCGAGTCGTCACGATGGCCCGCGAAGAATGTCTTTCGCCGAATAATCCCCGATTGAAAACCGGAGATAATAATTACCGCCTTTCTCTCTCTACCCGCGTCTCTTTCGTTCGAACGCTTAGAAGGCGCGCATTAGGGAATAATTGTCGGCTGTCACGCACCTCACCTCGCGTCTGACCCATCCTGTCGTATTTCACTCGATAATAATTGTCGGTGATAATTCATTTCATCTGACGCAAGTGAAGTAAAAGCATATTTTCTTGCAACGTATTAATTACGAGCGGGTGATGTTTCGTACGACTAACTCGTCGTCTCGCGTGCTCGTTGAAACGCATTATCTTCGACAAGGTGGTTGTTGACGATCACCGTGTAACGGTATAAACATATGCTTCGAAGTGTAGCCGATTAAAGGAAGCTGAGATATTCCGTGTCGCACACACGTGCCACGAATTTGCGACGGTAAATATATACAGTATTTTTGCGCGTTCGATGACGCGCGGTCAAGCCGTTCGAAGGGAGAGCATTCGAGGTAGAAAAATCTCTCGTAATTTTAGACATCTCTATTCGACAGCGGAAAGACCGCTGCTTAAGTGTAATAAGTAGGCGAAAGGAAAATAATCGTCTGTCGCGAGGCAGATACCTAGCGCGCGGCACGTGACACTCAACGAGTCACGAGCAGGCATTTCCGCAGCGGTTCCGCAGACGTGACATGGTCTCTTCCACGTGTTCTCTTGCGCGCCGGTCCTCCCTCTTCCCATCATTCTCTCGAAGAACAGGGACGAACAGACTAAACAATTTTCTAATATTTGTTATACTCAATTCGATTTTATTTATTACTCGTTATAACAACGAGTTTTATACTCGTGACAGATTAAAAAATAGCTTTCCAATTTTCTACATATTTGTTATTAGTATTTTTTAATAACTTTGTAAATACATTTTTTCTGTAGATATAATATTTAAAAATAACAAAATATAACTTATACATAAACAGGTTTATATTTATATTATTAATATATCATTAGTAAAGCGTATAATTATATAATTAATACATGCACAAGCATGCAATTACAATCCAAAAACAATTTTTGTTTTGTTTAATAAATCTCAAATAAATCCGACCCTGTTCAGTATGAGTGCGAAGATTGACGATATTCGACATTGGAAATGCATGTCGCGAAATACATTCGGCAGGCAACTCACGTGCCATTCAGCGACGATTTATAACCGTTAATGGGTTAATATCGCCGCGCAGTTCTCGGAGGAACGCATTCACGAAAGATTCGACGGGAAGGTATCGCGCATCTTTAGATGTGCTTTATCGAAAAAACACCGATAAAAAAAAAAGCGTCTCGATGGACTATATATTATATAATTTATATAATGACTTCATATTCGTACGTGAAACACGTGGAACTTATTTCTGCTTGATCGTTCACGATAAACGTACGATATATTGACATATAATAAATGTGGACGAGAAAGTTTTGTTTATTGCACGATATTTTATTACTAATTAATCAGCACATCGTTGCTGATGAGTCGAATAATCAATCAAACTTGAGCAGAAAACGATTTGAAGGGATCAGTTTGAAATAATTAATCGGGACAAAGTCAGTTAGATCTATCGATATGTCGTTTATATCGGAAACATATTGGATATGCGCAGAAAACAGAGACAGAGAGAGAAAGAAAAAGATAGAACAGTCTGTTAGCGATTAATAAAAAAGTGGGCATAAAGGTCGTGGGAAAGTCGCTGCTTGTGATCTCGATGGATCATATGTATTCGCAAACACCGAGCTTGATCGTATAGAGAAGCGTAGAAGAAGCGCGGGGAAGAAATGCGGGAATCGCCTCTGGTGGTCAATCGAGCAAACAGGAATCCCGATACTTTCGTCGAGCTCACGCGTACCTACGCGCGCTTCGACAAGCGGAATCGATACGATCGATACTCTCGTCCCGAAGAGATATACGCTGACCGACCTCGGATTGATGGATCTCCTCGCGTCCGACGTTTTCGTAGTCGAACCTTCGCGCGTACTATTGTGCAACCGTAACGTCACGCGATGGACAGAGAAATTATCCGAGATACAGAAAATCTATGGCCGCATCGTCGCGCACAGATTTAATTGTTTGATCTTTCGAGACAAACACGATCGTTATTCAGATGAATTCATTGTAGCGATGAAATAAAACAACGCACGCGTGACATAAAATGGTTAAGTTCAAAAAATCAAAAGTTGAATATAAATATAAAAATTTATTTATTTTTATGTGTGTATTCTTGGATTTATAAATAAATAAATCTTTTCTTGACTCTCATCTCGTTTGTTCATTCTTCGTTCATTTGGTATTTCAAAGTTATGTTTTGATCAATACAAGGATATTAATCTCTAAAATCAAATAATATTTCAATGTTTAAAATGTCACAATACCCACAGCGTTAATACATTCTATGTAAAACTTAAAAATTCATAATACTTTATAATACAATATAATATTTATATTATACAATTCAATTTATAATATTTTATTTTCTACATTTATTTAAAAGTACGAAACGGATAGAAGAGAGCAGCAGAATAAGTGGCGGCTTGTTCTGCTTTGTAGAATACACGATACGACAAGCGTCGAAACTATGACGCGATAGCAAACGACGTCGATCGTGCGAGATGCTGTGCAAAGCGCGGCAAGGAAAAGGATGATCAAACCCTACGAGCTGTACAAAGACGCGCCTTTACGAACGATCGGTAGATCGCAGATAAACGCCAAGTGAACGGGAACGTATCTGCTCGTTTGCGCCAATCACGTCGGACAAACGCCGCCGAGCGTAATACGCGTGAGTTCGCGGCAACCAAGATGCGGTGCGCATCTTTCGAAACCCGACACGTTAACGACAACATTAGCGACGCAACGAGAGTTTGATTTACTGGTAGACGTCCGATTAATCTCACACTATAATCTCGAAGAGGACCATCAAGAGAAATTGAATCATATTCATAAAAATCGCAAGAGTCATAGCTGCACGTTTGAAAGAAAATATTATACACGATAATTTTGAATTTTTTTTCGGATAAATTCCCGAAATATTCTATGGAAAGTAAGTTTAATTTAATTAGTTAATTATTAAAACCCAGAAAGGACTGAATAATCAACTTTTCTCTTTCTTTCATTAGAAATCGTAGTTGAGGTTTCATAGAAAGTGATCATCTATCTTTTTCAATAAAATTTCGACTTACACGGCTTATTTTGTACTTAATGTTGAAATCTCCACTTTTAATATCTGCTTTTTTTGTAGTAAGGCAATAAGGTTACCGTGGCGATGTTGTCGGGTATTTTGATTACTCGCATCGGACACGCGAAACTCAGCACGATGGCGAGTCGCGGCCGCAAGGAAGGTCCTGGCTCCTCTGATCGATGGCCCGTGTAGTTGCAACTGCGTGACTATACGCAGACTCGATCCTTAACTTGTTAGCCGGGATTGCCGACCTGTGATTAAGGTAACGGTAGTCATCAATTCGGCCACGTGATCGTTAGGCTGTCAGTCCGGCGACCGACATTTAAGCGACGGTCGGCCGCCGTGAAATTGTTCGACGGTAATTTGCCACCGTTCGACGGCTTGGGCGCGAAAATGACCTTTTCAAATTTACCACGGATTCTCGCCTGTCCGCCCCTGTGAATTATAAGGAGGACACTTCGTCGACTCTCTGTTGATCCAAACATTTTGGCATGCGCGATAGGATTTTGCTTCTTATGAAATTTGTTACGTCACATGTGTCTGACAGATAAACCGATGTTGATTATTTTAATTTTTATGTGCTAAATAAATAAAATATATGCAAATAACATTTCTATTTAAAACTTGTGTAAAGTAACAGACAGGATATAAATTGAATATTGGTTACACATAAAAGAACGATCGTGAATATTCTTTTAATCAATTAAATTGATATATAAGTCATCTTATTTTCTAAACTCATTTGCTCTTTGAAAGTAACATAAAGTATCTCGAATATTATTTTTAAAATTAAAATAGTTCACGAGAGCGGTAACTTATCCGCTCGATTATCCATAGCTTCTTTTGCGACGTCGGGAGAGAAAGAGAGTTATCGCTTGTTCTAACGAACCGCTAACAAGACGCGATTTTCTATCTTCTTTTTTACTTACTCCTTCCTCGGATTAATCGCGCTTGCAAGAAACGTTCCGCAAGTGTTAAATATCTGAAAGACACCTCAAAAACTTGAACTGCAATTTATTTAAGGAAGATAAAATTACTTAAATTGAAATCGATTTTTCTACGTTAATATATACATTTAAGTACCGTAATATTTCTCTCGATTTTCGCGTTGCAAATATGTATATATACGCAACGGTCGCAGTTGCGCACTTTGATGTAACACGGCGATTAATTCAAAGCGGATCTGCGCAGTCGGATTACATACGAAATCGTGTGCGTATTAATATTCATTTTTTTTCTGAGGTGACGAATGCTTATTTAATGACGTAGTGCTACAGTTTATCGATGATTACGATGTGACGATGAAGAATATCGTAGGCGAGAGATCGATCGCGATCGGATGGAAAGTGGATTTCGTTGCGTTCGCATTTTTTCTTTCTCTCTCTTTCATACTTTTTGTTCCTGTGAGACAGCCTCCGAAGGCGGATCGTGACGCTGTGTGTGTGTGTATGTGTGTGTGTTTGGCTGTCTCGTCGCAAATTATGGTCATATCGTGGGCGAAGATACGTCGGCTGTGCGTTTCCACGGATTTATGCGAGCTCGCTAAACGTTCGTAATGCCATTTGACATTATGTTTTTGCATGATCGGCGTGATTCTGTTTCTCCACGCAGTATCTGCATTTTGATTTTCATCGATCGTCAATCCTCCGTGAGTAATGTGTTCTAATAATTTCGTAATTTTTAATATTAAATTTTTTCCTTGTTATATTGTGTGATATTTCTAAATACAATTAGTCACTTATGAAAGAATTATGTTCTTTTTTACATCGGGCGTACTTTTTTTGACCATTTCTGCCGCACAATGAACCTACTCGTATCGATCATGCATTGAGTCATCGGCGTCGAAAATCGAGTTCGCGCCACCAAATCATTAATCATCGTTGGCAATTAATAGCTATCTGCGGAAGTGCGAACAAGCGCGTTTGTAAGTACAATAGTGTCATGATTAAGATGCCGCCTTGTGATCCCATGGAATCGAAAGGGCGATTATATACCAATTTAAATCGAGTTTCCGATCGATAAACGTCATAATGAAATTTGCGTCTAAACCAGCGGCTAATTTGCATTAAGATGCGTTTAAAAATGCATTATTGTACATAATATTGTATATAATAAGCAAAGTGGTTGACAAATTGCTATTGCGACACACTGTATCTTCTATTCGTCAACTCTCAAATCGCGTTTGCAACTGTGCTATTGACAATCCACTGCTGCTTTTGACACCGTGTCAGCATCAGTTAATTTGATTGACACTTGATTTATTCTTTTTTGTAATTGATTATGATTTGTTTGCACATCAAACAGAATAGAATGGAATTGGATAGATAAGAAACTTTGACTTTTAATAAATAGATCAAAAGTCACACTAAAAATCATATGCATGTAAGTGAAAAATTATTCTCATTTCTTAAAAATAATCTATTGATTTCACTTTGTCGTCCTTACTTTTTGTACAAATTACACTTCTTTTAAAGCAACTTTTTAAATGTAATTAAAATTTATTTTATTCTATTTTCTTTCTTATTTTTAGTTGATTAAGTTTATCTGATTATTTCTACACGTTGATTTGTGTGTGTATTGTCTTTTTTATTGAATTTATATGGGCTACATTGCAAAGTGTTGAAAGCCATATATATATTTGAATTAAGGAGGAAGATAGATCATGTACGGATTCCTTTGTTAGAAAATTAATAAGACATCGCAATGTCTATGATGCTGGCTCAAACAAACAGAATGATCAATCTGAGGTCTCGTGTGAATTTCATTCACAAAACGAGTGCCGAGTGTCAGATAAACGTAATTGCCATAACGTCGTGTTCCAAGCACAGCCGATCATAGATTAAAACATCGAGAACTGTTATAGCTTATGACAAATGTAATCTAGAACTTGACAGCTCAATCGGCGTGTTTAGCATATCTGCGAGGGTAAATATTGATGTTCGTATATCCTCACAAGACCTTCGACCGCTTAGATCGGTTGATATACTAAAGTAGGTTATTCTCCATTGTTCCGTTCGAGTTTGTTGCTTGTATCATTCTTTTTCGGAAATTTAATTGTAATTTTGCGGTGTATAGAAATAGATTACTAGAGTAGATTGGTCCAGAGAGAAATATTTATTTTGCATCTTTACTTACTACTTCATTAACAACATATATATATATATATATATATATATATAGAATTCTTGTTTTACTTAATTAAATAATATTTAAAAGCTTTCGCGGTTTTTTATAAAAAGAACAACTCTGCGGTGAGTCAATTCTCTATTTTGTCTTTTAACCGTGAATGTTGAAGATTTTTTTGGCGAGGTACGGATCTCGAAAATACGCGCATGGAAAAAATGAAGGAAGTATTCAGAAGTGAAAGAGAGAAGGAAGGGAAAGCAGCTGAGACTAATTATACGTCGCGCGAGGAAAGATTTATCGGACATACATTTTCCACGTAGGATACGCGCAATCCTCTCGCTCATTTTTGCAGCCCTTTCCGGCCCGGCTTCCACGTCGACCGCGTGGGTGTCTTCTGACGACTCAATATTACTGCCACAAAACACACATGCGATCATTACTACCACGAGCAAGAGGAGCCCATATGCGCGTACCGTAGACGCGCTTGAAACGAGATAAGAAGCCAAACGTCGCAGTCGAGCCAAAATGACCTACAGAAATACAGTGAAAAAACTCCCAGTGGATGGCGATGCAAGCCTCAGAAGAGTATTTTAACCTCGACAATTTACGACCAGTAAACTCGTGTCGAGATTCAGGAATATCACAGGACCCTTTCGGAATATCTTCGACGCACAAGATAAACAATCTCTCCCACGCCGCACGATCGTCGATCGATGCTAATGAAGGACCTCTCGGAGGAAGAGGAGATTTCATCGAGAGTACATTTCTCTCTTTGGTATGAATAGTGTTTTATCTCGTTGAGTAAAGACGAGTTATCTGCGAGTACGAGGCACGCGCGCGAACAAGCGCGAACAATTCTTCGACGACCCACTTCGTGTTTCTGACATAGTATAGAAATTTCCAACAGAATCGTTCGAATTCTTGGATCCTTTGCTGTTGCATTGGCATCCTTAGAATTCCTGCCAAAGTCGCTCGGCGCGAATATTACGCTCTTCTGGGCCGTGAGGCGCATGATGCGATTACACGCTCGGGATATTCGTGAACATTCTGTAATGTTCAGGATTATGACTAACGAGATATTTCAATTAAAATATTAAATGTCCTTATAGAGAAAGTGATGAAAATTATACTAAACTTGCAAAGTGAGATTTACAAGATAAAAAAAGAAACATGCTGGAAAAACATTTTATTTCTTGATGGACTTTTACTTCTAACAATAAATTAAATCAACAGATAGTTATAGTAAAAATAAGACCAAAACACTATATTTTTATGGATGTTTCAAGTTTCTCGAGACCTCGCGTTTCTTCGGCAAAGAAGAACGGTAGTCTCCTGGTTGCGCAGATTTTAATATAATTTGGTTGAATGCTTTGGCGAGCGAATAATCGAGACAGGGTGATGCATGTCTCAAGGTTCATTGTATTATACTACAGGGGAATCCGGCATGAAAAGAAGGAGGTGAAAGAGGAGGAGGAGGAAGAGAAAAAGAAGAAGAAGAAGAAGAAGAAAAAGGGCTCCTTTGTGAAAGCAGCGTCAGGAAATCAGGATTGATATAGGGCTGCGGTAGGTTTGCTCGTAACTTTGTCCCCCCGCGGTACCTGAGACTTGGTCTCGATTCATTAATCACCCTCGTACGAGGCCTGAACTCTTGGGTGATTAGCAGGCGTGAACACCAACTCACTGGGGATATATATGCGATTGGCCGCCATTGTCGACCACCGCGGATGTTCCGCGACGTCGATTGAGACGTCCGTCTTCTTCGTGGATTCTGAAATACTTGCGGACCGAATGAAATCCTCGATTTCACGGCCAGCTCGTGCCGCGATTCTCATTTGCTCCTTGGTCTCCCGTAATTCGCAAACGTGTTCAGAGGCGCCATTGATAGTAGCATTAATGAGATGATCTCGTTAAGCAATCTTTATATTCGCTGTTTATTGCTTTACATTATTATCATTTAAAGAACATTTCTTTATTTAGTCTTTCTGTGTAAAAACAATTGCAGATTAAAATTATTTCGTACTGTTTAGCTTTTTGTTTTACAAATGTTCGAAAAAAAATTATTAAAATATTCATGTTTTGCATGATTAAGCACAATATGATATTAATCACAGCTGTAATGCTTGTTTACAATAGTTATGAAAAACTACGTTGGTCGCACGATATACATATATGCTTTACAAAAGAGATACTCGTTCTTTTTATTTGTGAATGTTACGTCGGTCTTAAGTCATTCCCATTTGTCCGGCTCCTAAAAAGAGGCGCTTAATTGTACGGCAATTTAGCCGGAGAGGAACCACCCGTGGGGACTGCCAGAGATTCCCGCGAGTCTCGTGGGTGTAACTTACGAGGTAATTAATGCAGCTGTAAGTTGCGAGCCGGTTGAGGACGAGTCTTCTTCGTTCGTGCTTTTTGATGTTTTAAATAACTTTCATAACTAATATGTATAATTCCTTTAAACACGGTTTACGAGCTGTGCTTGTTTTGTATTAATCAGTTATAAGGTTGCTGTTAGATACTTAATATCGACATTTTATCAATATAATCGACGGACAAGGCTGTTAATGCTCTCAGTTAAATTTAAACGCTCGTTTAGAGCGTTATTATCTAAACGACGTTTTAGAAGACAATCATATTTTTAAATACTGACGTTATGTGTAAATTGATTTTGATACATATTAGTGTATTCCGTAAATACGTTTTGAAAGTTTTCTCTTTCTAATTATACTATTTTAAATATTTTATATAATAATTTATTCTTATCTTATATTCTCTCGTCTGTCTTTCGTGAAAATCTAAATTCGCATTGCGCATCGAGATCAATTATCTTCTCTATATCTCTCTTGTTTCGAATCCGTGGCAAATATCCAAGAAACGGTGGCTGTTCGTGGAAGAGTAAGAGAGAAAGAATCGCGCACGGTTTTAACGACAAAATCAACGGATACGTCGGAATTATTAATTAGGCACTTCTTATATCCGCGTCGCGCGCGGCACGGTGCCGCGAGATCCATGAGGATATAAAATTAACAATTTTATATACCGACACGCCGGCCGGTCGACCGATTTTCAGACTCGTGCTAATATCGATTATTGAGCGGGTTTCTTGCGCGCCCGTGCAAGCGACTCTCATATCAGCCGTGCTATGGAACTTTTTTCTCGGCTCGTATTTCTTTTTATTTCTCTGTTAATTATCTCCACGAGAATGATGATGTCTTTCTCTGTGATATGGTGGGAATTTAATTAGGAATTCGAGATATGCTCTCCATTACTCGATAATAGAAATCGAATCGTTGTGGTTTCGTTATATTTGTTATCGTGATACAATACATTAAACGAATGTGTTGTCAAACGTATTCACAAGTAAAGTCAAATGGTTTTTGATTATTTACGCAATTATAAAAAAAAGATTTAACGAGTTTCAAAGCAAGTACATACCTGAAGCACGCGTGGGCTCACACATGCACGCGCGTACAGCCTATCACGCCTCCTCACGTGACATCACATTTCGCTATATTCGCCGAGATTCGCGGAGAGAAGAGGAAAGGTCGAATAAAAAAAAGTTCCGATGAAGAAGAAGAAAAAAGGAGTGACTCGAACCGGTTCACGTCGGGTCAACAGCACGCGTGACCACCCCCGTAAGACCGATCGTACATCGATCTGATGTGCATCTACCGGGTGTACGATCAAAAAGTGAAGTTTAATGCTCTGTACCTAATGTGTGTGCGACTACTTTAAAAAAAGTATTTATTAAAAAAGCATACATGTAATTATATAAATGGAAGAGAAAATAGATATATGTATTTGCTTATTGCGCATCATTAGTGCTATTACATCGATACATTTGCTCGACTTATGTATGCCAATTAATCGTCAGTAAAACTGGATTGTGTATTGACAAAATCGACTGCGGTAAATGTAGAATTGCGTTAAAATAAAAAAGGCAATTAATCCGATAGTGAGTTACTAACGAATGAGTCAATAAACTCTTTGTTACTGAGTTCCTCTCTCTCTTTCTCTTTTACTCATTTTTGCCGCGATTTCACTGTGTTATTCAATTACCGTAAATATACGGAATAATAGCTGCAAGATTATTGGTGGCGTTTCGGAAGTTTTAATGAAAAGGACGTGCCGCGCAGCGAGTGAGCCGAGCGGCAAGTCTAGTAGCAAATTATTTTGCTCGTACCGCGGCGATCTCCAACCTTCGGCCGGCTTTTACTACTCTGCCGCGCATCCTGCCATTTATCATTTTGCAACGTGCAATCGAAGACGAAGGCAGAGCGTTCCGAGAGTGTTGTACAAGGTTTCGAGTTGTGTATAAGCATATCTGGTGGCCAAAGAAAGCTCAAGGGGAGAACAAAACGATGGAATAAGCCGAAACGAGATCGTTATCGAGGCGCCATTAGGTTGTTTGTCACCTCTCGCGCGATCGCGTGGGTTGTTCTCGCAAGATCGGCTGTGTAGTTTTTTACACAAAGTTACTGTAGTTTGGTATCCCAGTGGAGAATACTACAAGCAGTTGAATTCAGATTTAGTCCGATCGTATGATAATGTGCGAATGCGTTTATCGTTCAATTCGCATGCTCTCGCGATGAGTTTTGCGTCTTCCGTAGCGGAATGCGAGAAGATGAGATGATTATATATATATATATAAAGAAATCGTGCCTGTATCGTATATTTTATCTTAAGAAATAAGGAACCTGGATAAATATATATAAATTTTTTTATGGAAATGCGTGTACATTTTTACGTTATGAATTAGAAATTGATGAGATTTAAGCTAAATAACAAGATTTTTTTATATAAGATATCGCGAGAACACGGAGAATTAACTTAGAAGGTGTATTACCAGTAGCGGCTTATTAGCGCGAATCGCTGCGAGGCTGTTCATCATCTCACGCTTGGCCAGTTATACCGCAGCGTAAGCTCGCTTTGCCGACACGCGACCTACACACGGCGGCGCGCGACAGCTTGTCTTGTCCTTTTCTCGCTCGTTTAAGAACGAACATCCTTTCTCTCGCCTCTCTCTCTCTCTCTCTCTATCTCCGTCTCTCACCCTTTCGACAAATAGTGTTTCACCGTCTCTGTCGTCGATCCGCGGTAAAAGATCGCGATAGTATAAAGGAATAAGACGGAAATAAGATACGACACAGTTGATACGCCTTCGCTCGGCGATTACGCGCGCGCGTTAGGTGTATGACGGAGATTGTCGATGATGTCATTCTTAACTATATATTTGCGGCGAGAGCCAAGTGCAGACTATTGGCTGGCCGATTATAGAGACAGTCTTGTCGCGATGGCGAGGAAAACTTTCGACATGCAAATTTAATTATCGACTCGTATCTAATGGAAAATATACGGCAATAATTATGTGCTTTAGTAACACTTCTGGATAATTTCAACATTTACTACTTGCGAAAGATGAATGAACGTAAAGATAAAAACAAGGTGATATTTCAATACTCTTGATATCTCTATTAGAAAAATCGAAAAATCGATTAAATAAGTTTTTTATCTTTTTATAGAAACAATATTTTTTAAATTTTCTTAATCTCTTTTAATTTAATTTTACATTTCTTCTTGAAAAAAAATAGTAATGTCGATTAAGCGTTCTAAATTCAACAAATGAAAAATTTGTACTAGCGACAAAGTGAAGGGAGATATGTGTTGTCCAGCCGGAGCTGCGCCAACGGTATCAATCATCCTGCGCGACCAGGAACGATACTTTCACCAGCTGTTACGACGACGACGTCGATGTACGGAGATCCAAACGGTATACACTCCAAACAAAACACATTTTCAATTCGACGACCATTGGAACTCTTCCGTGCGATCACCTCGCGTCCACCCACGATCCATCATCGCGTTACCTTCGCCAAGGAGAAATCGCGCGCGCAGCGCGACTCAATGGTATCGTTGATCCGTTCCACACGGCGGGGATCGGTAGCGCGCTCGATCCGGCTGATCGAACGTGCGCTCGATCAAGACGATCTCCGCTCCGCCTACGCGCGATCGTCGAGATAGCACGTGATGAAGAAATAATCCGAGCGGAAGGAGTCGCTAAGCCAGTATAATGTCGTTGACTCCTTACGGATTATCGAGTAAATTTGGAAAGTTGTTTCCTGACATTTTATTTGTGTTATTTTTTATCGTCGAAACTTGATGCAAAATAGCGCGTTAAACGCTACCATTCGACGTGTTGCACCATATTTCTCGGAGCAAATTTTATTGAGGAAGTTAGGCGCGGAGGGTGGTTGAAAGAGGAGCGAAAAAAGGTGAAAGAGGGACGGGCGGTATTGAATTCATTGGTACGCATTGTCGACAAGATATACGAAGCTGGCTGGAGGTTACGGGTTAAGTGGGCCCTGTACCTCCGGTAAATAAGTCTCTCTCGCGCTTGTGCGTGTTTCACGCGGACGAGCGAGCGAACGCACGCGCGCATGCATGCATGCATGCATTCGTTGTCTCTCGTATGCCTCTGAGAGTGCATACCGGCCGCCACGATGCGCTCGCCACATAGGCCATCCGCGCTTTCTCAGGGCAATTTATAATCGTACCGGTTCAATGCAAGCCATGTGGGACGCTCGAGAGAACAAAGAGACACCCCGTATGTAGTATAACGCGAGCAACGTTTGCTCGCGCGTCTTCTTCGAGAGGATCCTGTCAGGAGGAGAACAGTGGACGCGCCACCTCCTCCGTCGTTGATTAGTCGCTTGAGTTACTCTAACTACTTGTAGCGCGCGAGTAACTCGTTAGAGCAGTTCTTTGGGATCCCGATACCTCCTTCGGAAGGACGCGATACTTTCTTCTAAGTATCACGTCGTGCCTCTCCAATCAAAACTTTACGACCGACAGAATATATTAAATAACACATGTGCCTTATAAAGAGAAATACGTCTAAAAACGCATTTCGCAATTAATTTGTGTTGTAATTAAATTGTGTTTTAATTAAATTTATGCGTAATTATTGTCTTTGCGGTAATATTTGTACTACCGAAGGAAGATCGGTTCTACATTCACTGTGAATAATCGGTGTCTCGGATTCATGCCCTGATCTTGTCCGGTTCTATATAACTGCTATCACGTCTGTTATACACGTGTCAACTTGTTTGTTGCAAAAATAAGTAAGAAAGAATTATTTTTCTGTTATTTCTTACAAAAATCGAAAGTTAAAGACATGAAAACAAATCAACAATTACGTTTAATCAACAAAACTTACAAACTAATAAATAGAGGATCTGTTAATTCTAGATTAAAAGTTATCAACGTTATAACACAGCTGATGTAATCCGCGCTTTTAATAGTAATATGTAAGGAAAAAGATGTATCTCCACGTGCGTGGATATTGTTTGTACGTTACTTTTACACGTATATAAGTTCATACGTGTATATAGTGTATGTATATATATGAACTATACACACACACATATGTATAGAAACGAAGTACAAAGCACGGCGGTTTCTTGTGACCTACGACCTCGTCTTTAATGAACGGCAAAACTTACGGCTATTGTAAGAGAATCTCCACGTTGTGGAAGTTCTCTCTCTCTCTCTCTCTCTCTCTTTCTCTCTCTTTCTGTTTTCTTCATGCTCTTTTCTTTATCTTTTCTTCGGCTTGAGAAACTGTGTCTTCGTATATTTAACTCAATACAATAAGACAGAAGAAAATTTTAATCTTCCTTACGTGCGGATTCCACTTAGTAACATTTAACATTTACGTATGCTATTTATGCGTTATAAAAAAAGAATGAAAATATCTTTGGTTGATGCATGAAATATATATCAAAACCCCTTCATAAATTTCTCAATTAATTCAATCATGCTTAAAATGTCGGATAAAATAAAATAGATATTTTCGTGAGTTTTGCAATGACTGCGCGATCATCGGTAAGAAGAGAGATCACTCTTCATAATTTCATGATGGAAATTTCACGATAACGGAGAAAAAAGAAGAAAGACGCACGCGAGAAGAACGACCCGAAGCAGCAAGAGGGATGCAACGCGGTTCTTGTCGAGCGAATCAAATTTGCGCGCCAAAGAGGAACACCCTGTACATGCCGACAACATTCTCGAAGTGCATCGTGCAGTTTTTCGCAGCTACCAATGCAACGGGTAGCTTGTGACGAACGGATCGAGTGACTCAGAAGCTTCGACATGGCAGACCTAAGAGCGAAACAACACGCATTTGCGCTCTTGAGCGTAGTGTACGTACACACGCGTAGTGTACACGTGCGCGCGCGCAACTGGATCGCGAAGGGAACCCGAGAGGAGAGGAAAAAGAGAGAAGGCAAGCGCAAGATTTATTTGCCCGAATTTCGACGGCCGCTGCCGATACAACGTAGCCGCTGCCGCTTCCGAGGAATGCATTTCGCATTCGGGATCTTTCGCGGAATATATCCTGTAGTGGATAAGAGATTCTTCTCTCGTATGTTCGATGTTTGTTGCTTTCCCGCGGCTGGAAGATCTTCGATGCTTATTCCGTTTAAAATATGCGATGAAAAGCAAAGAAAATGAATTTTGAGACCAAGTTTAGTGGATTTATTTTATAATAGTTTTATAAAATTCTATCTACGCTTAGATTCAAAGATAAAAGATTCAGTGAATTTGTACTTAAAATCGCAATATATATCAAATATAAACAAACTCTTGTGTCATTAACCCCGCGGTGGACCACATCCGATAAATATAATTGGTAACACACGGATCAACGACGATGATGTATCGCTTTGCGGTGGATTTTCAAATTGGCGCTATTAGGCAATCGGTATCATGCTTTTTGTGATCCCCTAATCGAATGTAGGCAACACACGGGGTTGAATTCAGCGCGGGATGCGTGTCCTGCAAATGATGGCGACTATATAGTACGGCGCGTTTAACTAATGCGTCCGGCCGGTTAGAAGCGTTATTGATCAAAGACCGAGGCTAGAGATTTATGTCGGCGAATGATTCACGGCGCGTGATTTATAGCGAATTGTCCACTGCGTGCGCATACTGATTGAACATTTATGTTGTTCTGTCGGCATCACACGGCATAATCCATTTTTTGGGTTAAGGTAAAGTCTTCCTTCTTTTCTCTATCGTACAGGAGATATATTCGAATTTCTTATCATACTATTATGCTGATTCACGATGTGCGGAACATCAGGAAAGGCGGAAATACAACAAATCTGATCAGTTTGAATACATAACTTTAATATTTTCAATAGTTTTTATACGTATTACATTTTATAAATAATTATCTCTTTGCAAATTTTTTTTCTCAACTTGCACAAGTTATAATAGAGATCACGCGCTTGGTTTATATCGCATTTACGTAAAACCAAAGACAAGGTGGTCGATGTGTTCACGTTCTAGAAAATGCGTTCTATTTTAACGGCATCGCAAAAATCGCGTTTCCCTCGTTGATCGGAGTATTTGAAAGTCCCTTGGGAGTAACGTTTTTCATCTCTTTCTCTCCCTTCGATCTCCGATTACGAAGGCAAGGCACGCGTCTCGCCCGTAGAATGTCACCGTAACGAGGGAGCTCTGCCCCTCTTCCCGTTCTTTTCTGTGCGTCTTCGCGAAGATGCGGTCCTCGAGTGCTCGAAGTCATTCTTCGCCTCCAGAGTCTCATCGGGTGATTCCTCGATACTCGACGAACGTTTAAATTAGGCAGGGAATCCCTTGGAATGCGCAAAAGAAACGCTGAGACCAGCATTCCGTGAGGTTTTGATACGTCTTTAGGCGTATTACGCTCGTTGTGTTGTGAGGCACTATTAACCCTTATATAGCAGAATGACTTTCAAGGATTTCGACTTTCGCGCCTCGCGATACTTGCACATTTTAATACTATTTTACGCTTGTTATTCTCGTTATTGAAATGTTGGCGCATTTATATAATTTATATACACACACATGTATACATGTACATATATATATATATGATATATGTATACATGTATATAAATGATAATGCGAAGTCCAAGATAATTTATTGAAATCTTAGAAAGTTGCAGTTATTAAAAAAAAAACATAAACTTGTTGGAAATTTTAAGAACTTTTAAAATAAATTAAATTGCTATCTGTTTAATTGTTTTTTCAGAGTCTGGCCACAGGTTGGACAGCGGCTCCCCGTTCTGGAGGATTCAACTCGATCAAGACCTTCTGGATACCATAAGCGCGATTTATCCGGAGTGGTTTAAGGTAAGCATATTTTCTTCTCCCTTCTTCATATTATCAGAATCGGCGGCTTGGAATACGCAGTCGATGACCGTTCCGGCGCGCTCGTTGAACAAATACGAGATAACGAGGTACGCTCCTCATGCAGGATTACACTAACAGCCGAGCAGCATCGACATCGTCTTCCTCCACGTCCTCGAGCGCTTCCGGCGCACAATCCTGCAACGACAGCGCTGCCGTGGTCATCGTCACTGAGCACGGCGGCGAGCACAAGGTCGCCAAAGGCGACGTCAAGTCGAAGTCCAAGGCAAAAAAGGCCGACGGCTACAAGGATAAGGACAGGAAAAACCCTAGACGCGACGCCAAATACGAGAGGTGAGATTATATTTGTACGCAGCGTTGTATGCAGATTATTATGCAATAGAAAAAAGATAGACCGCTTAAATCAGTCAAATATTCATAAAATCTCGTAAAATAGCGAAATTAAGAGAATATTCAAGTCGCATTAGCACTTTCTATCGGTTTCTATATACGCAGGTAATCGATATGCACTCTCATATAAATAGAAGACAACAACGCGTATACTCATAATGTCGATTGCGCGTTCATCGCTCGATACTTGTCTCGATTATTTTAACAAGTTTCTCTTTGGCGCTTTGTCTCTGCATCGCCCGTGCGTTACCTCGGGAAGACAGTATTTCTATTAATCCGCGGCAAAGCTTATTGTTAGCGCTCGATGCAGCATGTGAAAGAAGCAATACATTGCACCGACCTTGTACAATCGCGATCGCAAAGTTAGAAGAAGACATGCCGCTAAGATGTAAATCTATCGTTGGACTCTAACGGGAATTATCGGGAATCTTATGATGCATTAAAAACTTTATTACGAAATCTCGATTTAATAACATAAAGTACATGGAAAGTAATAAAACATTTGTGATGTTATTTTATTATTTTAAAATTGGAAATAAAATTTGTGTTTTTATTTTAGAATGTGAGATATAAAGCACTTGTATAAATGTTCTTTCTTAAATAATATTTGAGCGTTTAACATCGTTTTTCGCGTACTTCTTGGGTTTGCGAGCAACTTAATCCGTCTCTGTGAGTTGCGAGATCGTACGGTCAGCTAGGGCTACACCATGCGAGCGATTAACCCGCAATTTAGTATCAGTACCAGCGTGTAATCGTTACGCGAGAATATAAACGCTCTTAACGACCGGCTTCCTATCTCCAGCTGTGACGAGTAATCTTTTCTTGGAACTTTCCCTTCGGGATCTTAAACTACCTCCCTGCATCGTTGGCTCAACGCTTTAAAATTTTTAATCGACTCGCCACTTTTCTTACGGACACAGTAGAGCGCCGTACGTGCAATTTTCTCAGCACTTTTTCGTCAGAATACGGAGGCGACTTGTTTTACGTGACATTTTGTTCATAACGCGTGAATGTCCATCACGATATAAATATTTTTATCTTGAGTCAATTATTCTTACTCTTTTGTTTGTAAAATAGCACGCGCGAGACTCGACATTCTCTACATATAGTATAAGATTATTTCTATTTTTTATTTTTTAATTTTTAGAATTAACGAAAAACTGTTCTAACTGCAGTGCTTACCTATGATTTTCAAACCATTGATTTCAATAGGATTATGCTACTTTAGGAATACATATGTTAACCACAATGTAGATTAAATAATAAATTACACATACTCAGAATATAATAACTCAAAAATTCTGAAAAATAGAGAGATTGCTAGTTTTGCAGTGACGTTCCTCATTTACGTTCATATAATGCTTAAAATTGTGCGTATAGAAAACATCTACATTGTTAAAAAAACTCAATTTCTTGTCAATTGTAACATACAGAATTAGATTGTTTTATTTGCGTGTATTACATCTTGACATAAATAAAACATTTTGTCAGTTTTTTGCGAATAAGCGTTTCGAGCTCAAAGAGAAGAACGGCGCAATCGTTTCTGACATATTCTTATGAAAACATCGTTCGCTTGAGTGTCAATTGATTCGTCATTTCATCATTTATTGCAAAAACACGCTTCGACAGTGAAGGTTTCGGAATCCGATTGACACTTAAAGCTTCGATCTTGGCGATCGGCCTCTCTTCGAGACGACACGATGCAGGGTGGATGTATCAAAGATTAATTCACAAAACGGCGGCGTTTTGTTTCTTTCCGATCCGATCTTTGGACCTGCAGGGACACTGGAAACAGTAAGAAAGGGACGAAATCCTTGCCGCAGCAGGATAAAGCAGTGGCAGATACGGAAAGAAGAGAGACCGCGAGTGCTGTTGCAGGATCGAGATCGGAGATGGCCGAAGGCAATCAATCGCCGCCGAAGGCGGAGGTCGACGATTCTCCGCTCCAACATGCCATGGATCGCAACAAAGAATGTGAGTACATTTTAACAAAATCTTTTTTACATAAAAAGAAAAATAACATTCTGATTCAATTTAGCGATGCTGCTTGAATTTATAAAGATAGTCTACTTTACTTCGTCACTGTTTTTTGCGACGCATCAATCTCTTCCGTTTTAAAAACGGAAATGTCTCTTGACGTCCGGAATAAACGATGAATGAAGATCTAACGGTCCCCGCGCGACAATCGCTTCCGATCGATTAAAATCGCACGCGGCGGTACTCGTCATTATTATGCGTGTACGTTCGTTGCAGCGTGCGTCGTTGCAGTTACACGCGCCACAATGTTGTATGACGAGCATCCTCTCGAAGACGCCTATAATAATCGAAGAAGACTATGCGAGAGAAAGGCTCTTTTTAACATTCGCGGGCATCCTCGCCATTATATCCACAGCGGCTGTAATCATCCGCTCGTTATTCGGCACGTTGCACGCCGATTCGCGAGTGCTGCTCGATTATCGATTCGGAATCCACGATTTTTTATCCAATAAAAAATTGCGCGCTGCGCCACGTCGAACTTTTATCGCCGCGCAAAGTGCAGCTCTCCAACCTATTCGTCACTTCCGCACAATTATCGGCGCCGACAATCGACAAATTATTCTTTGAGCTAGTTGCTTGTTTTGTATTCGAAACGCGACTTCCCATGGATAGAAGTGTCGGACATATCAACTGTTATTGCTAATTAATATTAAAAGAGAAAGAAAAAACCTTTCTTCACAGAAATTATTGTTATTGTTATATATCAAGCGTTATAAATAAATAAATTCACATAACTGTATTTTTTTAACATTGTTGCTGAATCTTGAAGTTTATCGTGTGAATTTCGACTGATACTTAGCTCAATCACCTGTATGTGTACGCGCACTTTGATGCGTGTGCGTGCGACAGTATAGAAAGAGACAGTGCGGACATATTCGTGCAGACAGGTAGGTACAGACTCGCGTGTGAGAGCTGTACCTACACGCGTACATATGCGCACACGAGAGACAGGAGGCGTACCTATTTATAACGATGATATCATCGTCGATTACCTACGCTTTCGCGTGGACAATCGTAAATTCTCGCAGCAGAAGGGTGCGGACCGATTTGAGACTTTGCTGAATATCCATCGCAATCTTTCTTGTTACGTAGTATTTTTTTTTCTTTTTTGGTGATAATTATAGTCATTTTTTTATCACATCTCGTACTTTTAAAACTATTTTAAACTCTTTAAATTCAAAAAAATTGCAGATTGAAAATCGCCAATAAAAGCTTAAACACAGGATCTTAGTATATTGTAATTTTATTTAACAATTGTATATTTTTATATTTTGATCCGTCGACTATCCTCAGAACAAATTAAATCTAAATTAAATACAAAAATAATGGTTAGCTTAATATAAAATTTAACTGTCAGTTAAAAGATATCAAAAGAGATCTTTAAACCCGCTAAAGAACGATGTGAAATGCGAAGACATTTTCATCGCGTGAAACGAATTTCATGCCGAGCGTTAATTGGCGTCACAAAGCGAGATACCTACGAGAGATTTCATAATTAAACAAAAAAAATCCAGCTTCTTTTTTCTGTAATCGCGATGTCAGATCCCACATCGATCGTTACGCTTATCGGTGTATCTGTACGAACATCAACAATAGAAATGCCAAATATATTTCAAGCGAGCTTCTGGGTGAGTTTCGCTGCGCGTAGTCACGCTTTTCTTATCTTTCATATCTTGCTACCGCGACCTTCGTACCGTTGCATTTATCAAGACGGCGTTACATGTCCGATGGAAATACTAAGTAATATATCCCGATGAAAAATACATTATATTAAGATATTAAGATATCGTGTAACCCGACGATTTACGGCAACTATAAAACAAACGACTAAAAAAGTTTCGTGTATTCATCCTAACATGTGTTTATTTTTAAAGTCGTTCCTTTATATCTATTGTGTGAACATCAGATGATGATTAAACAGCTACATTAAGTACTAAGTATTTATTCGAACTATACAACTATTCGACGTCAGTATGTGCTCATACATTATGTTAATGGAATCTTTTTGTATGATCCAGTTAACAAGACGGATTTACAGCATTCTCGATTCCGGAAGGTGGGTTAAAATTAAGAAAAACTCATCACTTCGAGCAGCACGTTTGCGCTTTTTCCTCTAAACGTCCAAAAGTTGCACGCATTATCGGCAAGTAAACCCGGTTTGCGGAGACACGGCGCGCCTTTACCGGATTTAATTATATGATCGCTCGTTGGTTTCACTTTGAAAAGTCCACTGGCGCGACGGCCAATTACGCGACTGCGAAAACCGCGTTTTTCATTGCTTCGCGCAAACGAACTGCGTACGTAAAGCCATGTACAATCGCCTGATTTTCGAGGGCGACCGCGCAAGTTGGTTCACGGCGACGGTGAAATTAATTAAATGAAAAGCAGGATCGTAACTTTCGTCTTTTGCTGGACCGTAAAAGCGGGCTTTTACGGTCTCGCCGAGACAGACCTTTAATACTTAACCCACTTTGTACACTTGCAACCCTTTGTATAAATTCCATCAATTTGCGCAAAAAAAGTACATTATGTAACCGCGCATCTTTGACTTTTATTAAAATCATCTCCCTTTCTTTAAAAATATTAATGAGATATATTACTGTACAATTTATAGACCATAATTATTATTTAATAAATCTTCAAAAAAATGTAGATATACTTACGTATTTTTTAGATATTCTTTATATTTTATATTACGTTGATGCGAATTAGTTCAGCGTCACAAGATAGAAGAAAACAAGATTTTAAGTATTCAACATTTTGTAACGCCTTTGCCGGATAAAAACCTTTCCCAACACGATTTTGCATTTCGACCATAAACACGCATAATTTTCCGCGCGCGACCGCTGTGGAGGGATCGATCTTCGGCGTCATACTTATAAATAAATCGCACTTTATCGTTGCATATTCATACGCGCGCCACGAGTACCTTGGGTACTCGTGGGCGAACCGGATCGAGATATGTCGAATCGGAGCCGTCGTAGCCAGAAAGTATCGCATTGAAATCGGCGAGTGTGCTGCGGACGCAAAAATCGCGCGCGCGTGCTTGCGCGAAAAAAAAAGAAGCACGTTCAGGCAGCGATTGCGCGCACAGCCTACGCACGTAACAACGCTGTTTTATAACGTCGCGTTGCTCGGCCACGTGCCTTCCGATCGATCGAAACAATTATTTTACCTCTTAAGCGGCGTTGCTGTAATTGTTTTTTTTTTTTTTTTTTTACGTGTTGGGGCGTAATGGCAAAAAACGACGGAAGAATTAGTGCATGGAAACAGGACGGCAAATTAAAATTCAGCGACTAACAGCGACACACACAGAAAACATCGCCAAGAGGAAGGAAGTGACGATCGTTAGTATTCAAGGATGGGGCCGATTGAACGGCCGCGTCGCGAGCAAGAGCGTGATTGCGACGATGAGGAATATAAGACGAGGAGTAGGAGGAGGATTAGGTGAAACAGGGATCTCTTGAGCCAAGGAACTCTGGTGACCGAATGTCAACGTTAACCTCCGTTGCTCAGAACCGATTGTCGTGCATTGCCCACGTGTAGCGAATTCAACGGGACATCTTCTCTTCCTTCTGCGAGTGATCGTGCCTGAAGAACGTCTATTCGAGTGTTCGCCACGCTAATTATACGATTCAATTGTCCCATCTACCATTGCCAACAAGATAAGAAACTTTGGCAGAACTTTATCTCGCGATTAACATTAATAATAAAATTGCAGTAATAATTATTGTTGATATTTTTCAAACTATTTCTTTTATATTTTTAACAAATAATAATGTAATTTTAATTTCACAAAATTTACAATATTATTTCAAACTCTATAAACTAAACTAACTAAATAATTAAGAGAATCTCTGGCCGAACTTTCAATGGGCAAAATAAATAAACTTGTACTCGTCAAATCTATTTTTCTCCAAGCTCGAAGAATAAGATGAAGTTCTTGTCTGACCAGAAAAATCCCATAGAATAACGCGATCAAGTCTCTCGCGTCTCGCGGGATTTTGTCACTACGACGGTGTGGGATACAAGGCTTCGAAGAGATCTCGCGTGCGCGCAAGATCGCTCGCAGGACAATTTTACGGCCCACGCGCTATTGTGGTTGCGGCAAATCGATCGGCCACCTGACCCGATCTCGGCGCGTCACCATGTGGCATGCTGTTTTCCTCCTCTTCTGTTTGCCGTCTCTTTTCTTCTTTTCTATTCGCAAAAGATACTGCCGTGGCACCTGGACCTAGTGGCTAAAAAACAGTGCTTCTTCCATCGAGAGTTACGAGCATCGCGTATCTTTACATTATGGTTTATATCGGGAATAAAATCGTTTTTTCAAAGATTTTAAGACAGATTGTCAATCGGTGGTGATAGTAATTTTCATAGCGACATATGTACTTATTTAGAGATCTTCTTGTTCGAGAGATCTCGTTTGAAAATTCTATTCTATTTTACTATTCTATTCAATGAGTTCTGTGTGACCTTAGTTTCTTCGAGGCGCGCTTCTTTGAGGTAACGTAACGTCGTTGCACGGAAATTGGAGCGACGCGCTTTCTCGCCTGGCTACTTAGAATTCATGTCGCTCTTAAACGTTTAAAACCTGTCATGCGGCGGTGGCGATTTCTTTCTGTCGGCCACGGTCGCGCACACCATTTCCCACATTAGCGATGTAATGACGACAACGGCGGCGGTTCGTCCCCGAATATCGCAACGTAGTTATTACCATTTCATTACTTCGCAGCGAAAAGGCGGCGAGCGATGCGTAAATTACGCATGACATAAAGTACGCCCAATTTACGCACATATATGTACATACATGTGTGTGTGTGTGTGTGCACGCACGCACGAAATCAGAGAACTTGCAGGGCAGCGCATCTGCGACCACTTTTCTCAGGTGTCGCGATTAATTGTTCCGAGTCGTGAACTTCTCGCGCGACATCATCATTCTCGCAAACTCCCACAGTCGATACCGCCACACACGATCATCTCGATTGATGCGCGTCTCTCTCTGAGAAAGACTTCGATTCACGTGGCGAAAAAAAGGACGATGAAAATAATTACCGGCTTGTGTGCGCGCGAATAATTATTCGTGTCCTGTGAGGAGCAAAAAGTACCGGATGGAAAAATGACGTATAGTCCCGTTTTTTTCGTCATTTTTCTTGCTTTTTTGCGGACACTTTCACGAGTTCCGCGATTGAATCGAGGTAAGAGCAAAGAGAGTGATCGTCAAGAGAGACGATCTGCGTGAATTCCTCGGCAAAGCGTAGCCTCGAGTGGCGGTTACGCAAAGACTTTGATTGAGGCGAGATACAAATTGCTAATTACCTAATTAGACCCAGTAACCCACAATGGACCGACCGACCACCCGGCATGCCCTCGCATGGTGCGAAACAACGTTGAAGGTTCGTGCCTCGCCTTTGCCTTTCATCGGCTTTATTCCAGCAATTTTCGCGGTAATATCTCGCGGAGCGTATTACGATCTGCCGCCGTTCACTTGCAATACGCTCAACGGAGGGAGAGATTACGATGCGCCATAAAATAAGTTTGAAAAACACGGTAGATACAGCGTAGCGTGACTAATTTATAAAATTAGTGTGATATCTTTTTGGTGACATCGTTTTTACATACATAATCTTCGATTTCTGATTTTAATTAAACGATATTGTTAATGCATTTATAATTAGTTTTGCAACTTTTTAGCATAGAGACATTAAACGTCTCTATGATGACATCTAAAACATCTATTTTTATATTTTATTCACATAGGATTATAAGTGCACTAATATCGAGAATTTTTACTTCAAAAATCACGTATTTTGCAAGTTTTGTTTCCAGTGTTGTCGCGATAGAAATTATGCATCGTGTGTCGCGCGTGGACAGAGATTGTATTGAAATTATATACACGCGTCTGGATCATTGATTTATCTCTTGCGTAATACACATTGCGCTCTGCCCACGAGGCATTGGTACCGCGTTTTCTTCGTTTTCGCTCCGAGGAGCTCGTGAATTTAAATCACATATCGCTGCATCCATTCATTGATAAGAATAACTACTTAGTATATGCGTGCCTCGTTCACATTGAAATCCGGACCATTAAGTCGCGCGTCCTTTCTCTTCGCGCAAAAACGAATTTCATTGAGATAAGCCGCGTGTCGCGATACGTCGTCATAAACAAGCGATTATCTTAATTAAATTATTCTTACTGAGAAATTGTTTTAGCCCACGCGTTTTGCAAAACGTTTCCACGTGAGTAGTTCCATGTCAGAATTTGTGACATATCGCTGCGTGCGTATCACATAATTTTTATGTTAAAATTAAACGAATATTTTTTTTACTTTCTGGGAAGTAGTTTATTACAAGCTTGTGATGTTCTCGTAAGAGTCAGGTGTCTCATGAAACACGGTTTCAAAAAACGGTTGCTGTAATATCTAGTAATAGCACGCGATTAACGCTACGGTCGGCGCGGCGGATACGACATGATAGAATTAATTACCGCCCACTTTTTATATCACCTAACTATCGTTACGCAATCCAATTAAGTGTTCTCTCTTTCTCTCTCTCTCTCTCTCTCTCTCTCTCTCTCTCTTTCTCGACTCGCAAGTTGCGCAATCTTTGAATGATTTTTCGCGAAATACGCGCGATTTCATGAAACGGAAACGACGTTCCTACGAAATTACAGGAACGTTACGCGGTCAAGCGTCGCTCTTCCAAGAGAATAAAGAGAGGGAAAAAAAAGAAATTTTTATAACTTGTTTTCACGTTGTGCGAAGAAACGGGAACGAGCGGAGGAGGATGTTTACCTCAGGTGAGCTTTACGGTTCGTCATCGCCGTGGTGGCTACACCGCCTATTCACGCGTGTCCGAGTCGCGATAATGATGGTGCGGGATGCTGTCCTTGAGGTATAGCTAAAGGCCACGTAGGTGGTGTACGACACGCGGAAGATGGAAAAGCACGTTCTCTACGAACGAACGCCGCGCGTAGGCGAAATGTATCAAGGCTAACGCAGTCGTTCTGTCGACACTTGTCGACCGATCGTGATGTTTAAATAGGTGAACCCACGTGACAAACGATCGCCATTATTGAACTCGCACTCGATGTGTGTTTCAGGCGTTGATTTTCAACCATGCGATGAGATGAGAAATTTGATAAAATTGCATATAGTGACAACTACAACTGATGTTCATTAAAAAGAAACAAAAGCTGTGTAATTTAAAGAAAATACAATATGTATCTGAATTAAATGCACGAATCAAATACACCTTCGTCATTACATCTCTTGTAATTGCGTCGGTTATATTTCACAGATATATGTTCCTTTCACATTTGTGCATCCGCACGCCGTATTTAAGCAAGAAACTAGCGTGAAGATATTTCGGAATATTTTTCGAACATCGTGATTGAAAGACGTTTCACGTCGAATCGAAGCTTGTACCATGCACAGCAAAACATATCTTTATTACTTCAACCAGATATATGTTAAATGCGCGGGAGAAGAATAAACTGTCGGCATCGGACGTGTCTTGTTGCTACCGGTGAAGGTCTTGCATTTACGTCGCGTAGTTAACGCTTATGAATATTTCGTTACTCTTTTATCCAGTTTCCATTACTTTAAGCAGTAATAATATACGCTGTCGACTCGAATTTGCTTTTCAAGAATGATGGCTCGTGCCCGGCTTTCGTGGTTACGCAGAATTGCAAAAGATCCTCTCATATTTTCTCTCTCTTTCTCTCTCTCTCTCTCTCTTTGCTTTTCTCTTTCATGATAATCGGCAAGAGCGGCAAGAGGAGAAAAGACGAGAGGCTATAATGATTGTACGGTGCAAAAATTTGCAATTAACTTCTGGCGGGCGCGGTGGTGTGTCGCATCGGCGTAATTGGTTTTGCAGAAAACTTTTACGTGTTTTCACGGCATTTGCATAATGTGCGAGGTGAACACGGCCGATCGGTTAATTTAAATATCGAATGCAAAACACCCGCTGCGTCACCGCGGCGCGTACCGAACGCGCGAGCATCGCTTCCATTAGCTTGTAATTATCGTTACTTATTGCTGGTAAATGCCGGTCCGACGGATGAACGTGTATACGTGTCGATCCGTAAACTCGTAAATTTTTGATCGAGATTATTACTGTAAATATTTCCAGATTAGAATAAAAATGAAGTACAATAACATCACAATGAATAGGTTTTACTTTTACACATTCAAAAATTTTTACAATCGAAAATGAGAATTTTTACATGGAGAAAATGAGAAACAAGAAGCACACATATTACAATAAAATATTTATATTATTAATAAAATATTTTAAAACTGAAAATTTTTTAAATACATTCAAGTGTTTGGTTTATGATTTTATGATAACCTGTTGCATTAAATAAAGGCTACAAAAAGACCATGTCGTTGAGAACCGTGCTTCTTGCAATCGTATCACAAATGTTCCTAGTGAGAAGCACAGGAGAAAAGGAGAGAAAGAAACGACATTTGCGGATATCGCGTTTCGCGTCCGAAATCCAACGTAGCGGTGAGTTTCATGAAAGAGCAAGCCCTTTTCGAGGGTATGTACGCGCCACACCGTGTCGGCATGTTTCGCAGTTTGGGGCCGGAGCTCTAGAGGTCCGCGGTCTCCGGGACATACTGCCGCACAGAAAGCTGCGGAGGTCAGCGAGGTCAGCATAGCGAGGTCCTGTGTTCTCGGGACTCCTCTTGTCATGCGATATGTTGCTCGTACGTTATGATAGTGACGTCACTGATCTCGAGCCCTCTCTTATTTTGTCACTGACAATGCAACGCGCCGATGCCTTTATAGCCGCGCCTCTTTCTCTCTCCGTTCTCTCTTTAATTTCTGTCTCTTCATGACTTTTTGTTTCGGAAGAGAGATGGAAAGTACCGTTGAAAGAACGAGAATAATAGCGAGAACGATGCCATGCGTGTTCCAGTCTCCACGGTAGAAATCGTCCAGTGAATATAGACGTACGCCGAAGTAACACGATCGTTCTTCGCGCAAGATGCGAGCGTGCGTGGCTAATGTTTGAGTATTTTTGACGAGTATCTTGGATAAATGCCAGAAAATTTCTCTCGCCCGACAACGGTCACGCGAGCAATTACTGTTATCGCTTATACATATCGAGCCGCTTTCAAAATTTGCACGCAAAATAATCAATTGTTTTGTCGCTTTGATGAAAATCTGCTTCGGCGACTCACGTTTTGCAATTATGTACAAAATTGTAATAACAGTGCTACTTATTGTACAGTGAATATTATTTAAGTAACGTGAATGTATTTTAGAAAATACATTCAAATCTGCTCAAGTTATATTTGCTACTTTTGTAAATCATGATATATTTTTATCGAGATCACAAATACATAAATATCTTTTTTTTTATTTGATTGATCTAAGATATATTATTTTAGACATATTACATGTATACATATATACATACATACATATACATATATATAAGACATATTACGTGTGATCATATATATTGCACTATTAAAGAATTGTGATATTCGATAACTCATTATTTTTTTCGACGACTGCGAATCTTCCGCGACTCTCGTCTTGTTTGTTTGTTTTTCGTTGCTTTTGTCCGTTCGCTATTTCAAAGTTGCGTTGATTAATACATAGGAATATGATCTTAAAAAATTAAATACTATATTTATATTTTTGAAATTTCACTGTATTCAATGTTTTCTTGCGCAATACTTTATAATGTAATGTATATGATATTCAATACATTATACATACAATAAAATTTAATATATTCTATAGCGCTACTCACTAAGAAAGTTTTATATCGCTTGACTTAACGAAGATTTTGAAATTCTTATTTTTTATGCCTCTATAATAATTTATCTCTTAGAGAGAAACGTATAATTTGTAAATGTTAACAGACGAACTTGTATTTGAAAAGGAACAGCATGAATTTAGCAGGCCTGGGGATTCATTTACTTTTCATTTCGAACGACACCCCGTGGACACTTTTATATCTAGCTAAATATTGTGCGCGATGCCCGCGTACATTTCTCGTGGATACCGCGACAAACGTAAGACGCGAGAGGGAGGAATGCGATGTCGTAACCACACAAGGAGACACCCGTGAAGGAGTTCTGGTATAAATTTATCTTTGTTCCGAACTTTCACGCACTGACAGCGACGCCGGTGTTCAACAAAGTCGGACGTGACACATCGGCATTATCCGAAGTATATCTTTCTTGCTTTCTTTTTTCTCTCTGCAATATATCCTTTTTTTCAACCGCACTTGCGATGTTCTATTAATGCGACTTAAAATAAAATCGCATCTTTTTAAATTTTACTCTGATTTGCAAAATATTGTAATCAACGCTGTATATTTTCAAAAAATTCATCAGATAGAAATTAACAAAATAATTACATTTTAAGAAAAACGATATATATCAATAAATTATAATTATAATTTATTATTTATCAGAAAGAGAGAGAGATGTAAGATTTGGATCACACGCATATTGAATATCATCACATCTTTTATATTTCTTGTCAAGCAAAAAGGAACATTGTCTTATATCGAGGACGGCAGAGTGAAGTGTACCGGTGAATCAGCACATGCAAAGTTTACTGCATCCTCGATGCAGTGGCGGTCGTGTGTTCACGCGCGCGCACAGCGAAAGGGCGGCGAGGGCAAGCAAAGGAGAAGGAAACAGAAGAAGGACAGAAAGTAGAAACGAAGGCGGAGAAAGAAAAATCGAGGAGAGAGAGAAAGAGAAGGATAATAATAAAACGAGATATCTCGTACGTGGGCGGTCGTATTGTTAGCGCAACAAGGCATGCGCGGCGCTTCTGTGTCCGCGCGATGCTGCGCTTGTACGCTGCCTGCGCCCTTAATAAAGGATACACGTGTGCGTACACATGCGTGCGCGAGCGCGTTTAATAAGAGGAAGGCCCGGGCGCGGGTGCGGGCTCCGAGCTCTCTCAGCCTTATGTAAATCGGTCGGGCCCATCTGCGCGCGAGGATCCTCTTCTGCGTCAAGAAAAGAAGAAGAGAGAAGCACGAAGAAGAAGGAGCAAAGCGCACGAGCTGCTGCCGGCATCAAAAGCTGTGCCGCCACCGCCACCACCGCGATAAACACGCATTTATTCCGGAGTGTGCGCTGCATGCGCGCGAGGCGTGGGCGCATGAGCTCGTGCAGTAGCGCATATGCGCCGCGATAAGGCCGCGTTCACATCGCGTCATCTTGTGACGAGGCGTAAATCTTCCTGCGAAAATTCCCGACTTTCTTCTTTTCCATTTCTGAATCTAATGAGTTGAATCTCCATTCAATTAAATTGAAGCCGTATTTTAAATCGATACTAGATATTTCATTTTAAAATTTCAATAATTTTTTATAGTGGATTTTTAAGTTGGATTTTTTTCAAATGCAATATAGAAATTTTATATTACTGTTGATGAAGCGAAAAATAATAGTAAGGTTTTTTCACAACTTTTATTTGATTATATCAAGTGTGCGCAACTTTTGTGTGAAACGATGTTGAGATCGCGAAGCGACTAGCGCGCTATCGCGACTTTACATTGTGTTTGCATTCTAACCGCTGTAGAAAACGCATGTTGGTGATTCCTCCACGGTCGGCAGATAAGCAGATAGGTAGATGGGTGTACATGTACACGTAGGTGCGCTCAGATAACAACGTGGACTCGAGATGAAAGCTAAGTACGTAAAGCAAGATGCTTTGACTGCCGCGCGACTTTTTTGTTTGAATCGACCGCTTTGACTTTGTCGGTGAAACTCAAGAAAAATCGTTAAGTCACTGAGACTTTGTTCAGTATCGTCTCAGATAATAGATAAGTTAGTATCAAGAGACGCGGTAGCGGAGAGACAGAGAGAGACAGGGAGAGACACGGGGAGACACGGAGAGACAGGGAGAGACAGAGAGAAATACGGAGAGACAGGGAGAGACAGGGAGAGATAGGGAGCGACAGGGAGAGACAAGGAGAGACACGGAGAGACAGGGAGAGACACGGAGAGACACGGAGAGACAGGGAGAGACAGAGAGAGACACGGAGAGACACGGAGAGACACGGAGAGACAGAGAGAGAGTAATAATCTGTAAAAAAATAAAATTCCGCTGACATTTAGACTCTTTCTTTGTTTTATAAAAATATAACATCTTTTTGTAAATATACTTTATTTTTTGAAACGCACAAAATTCATCAAGTATAAGTGGATTGGTTTCAAAATATTTGATCAAAATTATTACCTATGTATTTCATTATAGTATCTGACACTTCATATAACAACAGTGTCCAGCAAAACACATAGTCTCGTAACACTCAATTCGCAACGACGAGATATGTACGTTCGATTCTTTTGATAATATATCGGTAGTGGCGGTCATTGGCAGCTAGCCAATTGCTCTAATGCCAACTGTACGGCGCAGTCTTATCGCGATGGGGAAGAATTAATGTCAGAATCCGTAGTCGTGCAATAACAACCTTTTCGTTAATGCGCACGGTATTCGCTTTTCTTTCTGACATCAGAGAAGAAAAAGTATGCATTATTTATCTTACAATTGTAATCGGATTTCGATAGACTTGAAAATTTTTTGTTTTTCATTTAATTTAAGGTCACTCGTCGATAGCTAACGCTTCTAATTAAATAGAACGTGTTCTGCATGAGTCATCAATATCCAATACTTGGTCGCTCTAGAGCACAATTTATGAAAGCAGATGGACTATATCAATAATTTGGAACGGGGACAATTGCTGCGATTCTGTGAACATAGACGAAAGAGAAGAAAATACTATGTTAAATGGGGACAGACATTCTGTAATTTAAATTTCGGGGAACATATTTTATTTCAATCAAATATATTAAAACAAATTACCAATAGGAACCAGACATTGTTGTTGATGTTGTTTTTGTGTAAATTATACATTCTAATTAGCGAGATTGACAAAAATAAACATTTCAATCATTATTTTTACTTCTTCTTAATACAACTGAATAATAAAATTACAAAATACTACTGATTTTCTTGATAATTCTTACTTATCTTTAACTTAGATTTATCACATAACTGAATTCTTTTTTATCTTGTTTTAGATTTGTTCTCTCTCTCTCCTCTCTCTCTCTCTCTATATATATATATATATGTTGTATTATATACATATCATGTCTTTATCATTGTCATTTAGCAGTTATGAGTCATAAACTGGATTTTTGGCATTCTCTCAGTAAGATAAAAACGATTTTTTCAGTTAATGATAGATTTAAATTATCAATTTAACAAAATTTCAATAATTCTTTTTTAAATTATTGACAACCATTTAACTCTTTCGCTGTGTTATAAAAAAAAACCAGTTTTGTTTTTTTTACATATTTATAAATTTAGATCTTCGACCTTAAAATTCGATTACTTACTCCAAAATACGCGTGAGATATACCTCAACGTCTACCTTCCAATCGTGTAAAAGAAAGAGTAAAGGAAGACGCGTTCCCAGTGATCGATAATAAGTTCGTTCGACACGCCATCGAATTAACGAAGTGGCGGTGGTTCCTTTAAGATCGCGTTACTTCACGAAAAAGCCCGCATCGTTCCGCAGCTGTCCGCCCGTCCGTCTGTCCGAGCATTGCGTTCGCTTTATACCTCTTCTCGCTTATTCTCGTATTCCTTCTCCTCGCTCTCGCGCTTCGCCGCGCGAGAGAGTTCCCTTAATCACTGCCCTCTCATTAGTAGGCGTCAAAGGCACCGACAACTTGCGGCGCAAGAGAAAGAGAGCTCAAGTCGCCTTTCTTCGCGATTCCCTTTAAACTTCGATTCTGCCTTTTTCTGCCGGCGATTGGAGCTCCGTGAAACCTCGTGAAGGAGAGAGGAAAGCGGAGGCCTGAAAGAATGATCTCTTCGGGCTTAATGAAGCGTAGGAGCCGCGTGAAAAGTCCCGAAGCGCATAGCATGCGATAAAAAGACGCGATCGTGTATATAACGTTGTGCTTCACGCTTCCGTGCCGTTACCGCGATCAAGCAAAGTGTAAAACTGGAAACCTTCAAATAGACGAAACAACAGATTAATTTGTTTTTTGCCGAAAAACATACATAAAAAGAAAATTGCATTCGAAGTTCATCAAAGTCGCACTCGAGCGCAAATGATCTGCGCATTCAATTCTTAGCGTATGACGTACATTTAATATCGCATAAATCTGTACTATCGAGATTATTGCGTGTATATAGAGCGCGCGATCTTTTAAATGCGTTTCCGCGTCGGAGAATCGCCACAATAGTGCCGCTATTTTCCCTTGGCGCCCACGCGACACGCTCCGCTTTACGATTTGGCACGTTGCGTGTCAGGCGAGTTCGCGAATTCTGGGTTGGGACGAGTAGCGTCTTCGAATAGTCACAAAGAGAAAATAAACTTCCGTCCCTCTCTGCGTGTAGATTATGTGGCCTACTGTGCAGTTGAAATCTATTCCGAGAGCTATTCCAAGTCTGTCTACGCGCCGATGCGCGCGCGCGAGATCGCTCTGCCGTCTTATTAATGCAGCGGCGCTTCTTACCACTCTTCCGCGAGTCACTTGACTTGTGACGATCTACGGGACTAACAGCTGCACTTCGAAGATACGATTCCATAATAGAGAACCGTATACTTTGAGCAATCTCGATTTTTCCTCATTATCATCTTGTCTTCTAATTTCGAAATGTCAAACGATTTGCGCTATCTTCTCGTTAATTTATAAGTATAATACAACATATATAAGTATCTAATTAATTTATAATTTCTCTTCCTTAGTGTAATTTTATAAATAGTATATTAATAATAATAAGAATACTCTCGCTGATATCGATCAAATTACACGAAAGAGATAGTTTTTATAATTCACATAGTCAGAGCAAGAATGATATAAAAATAGTGCGTAAGAAACAAAGAGAGAAAGTGTGGAAAAAACTAGACATAGGGCGGATAGCCGGTAACAAACAAATCCTCGCTGTCAATTTAATCTCGTCTCGAATCCCGAAGAAATGTTAATAAGGAATCTCGCTACCGCGCTCTCTTCGCCGTTCTCTCTCTTTTTCCCGGCGTTGCATCTAGCAACATGCGTGCATTCGCCACGCAACGACACTTTATTTTCACGCAAAGATAAAGAGGCCGCCGGCCCCTGACCACGTGGAAATTGTGTGCAAAGCGAGCTGCGTCCGTTTTTCTTTTTCCGCTTCTCTGCTTCTTTTTCTTCTTTCTTTCTTTCTCTCTCTCTCTTTTGCTCGCTCTCGCTCTTTTCTCTATCTCTGTCAGCCTTTCACTCTCGTAATTTATCGCGGTTATGCGGTGAACGCGCGCGGCGGAATCTGTATCACGCTGGAATAAGTAGAAGAACAAGAAGAAGAAGAAGAAGAAGAAAAAGAAGAGCATAGTCTCGGGAACTCGCAATACTATCGTTTTGCCTCGATCATTCGGTCTCCACCTTCGCCACTTCGCGAGCAGCAAAAGAAGTGATGCGATGAAGAGATCGTACGGCTCGATGCAAAGGAAATGCACATAGCGCGCATGCCGCATCGCACCGACAACAACACATTGATTTTCGCGCTCTAATGACACCCCAGTCGATATCGCCAAGAGACTGAAATAGAAACAGCCGAAAGATTTGATTCAATAATTCCACAGAGAAAAAGAGATTTATGTAGAAAACTAGACATTCATACACATTTCTTGTTAAAAGTAATAAATTACACTGTCGTTATAATAACAAAAAGTTAAGTTAAATTAAAAATTGTTACTCTATTTGCGATTAATTGGAGTCAGTAAAAGATCAAATATTTGTTTTGTAAAAGAATAAATTACCGGCACAATTACCTTCGACGAATAAATTTATTAACTTGTTGCACCTTAGGCTGTATTATTGTAACAAAGATTATTTTGTTCAATTATCAAAGACTCGCTAAGCGTCCAGCGTAGGTGAGGTGCAATTGGCTCGCGGAGCGTTACCAACGTTTTACGTCGTGACAACTGCTTGAAATGTGTTTTTATCTGAGTGGATAACGCACGCATATAAAAGCATTATAATATTGTGATGCTCGCGCAACCCAGTAAACGGTTAATTGCCTAATAAAAAGATCGCCGATGCGGTTTATTGAAGACATCAGTTACACGGCGAGCTTTTATTGCACTACTCTTACTCCGCACGGTTACGCGTTTTCTCGCTCGCCGCGGGCTTATCTCGCGCATTGAGTGTCAAAATATATTGGCGGTAAATATGTTTTTATCACGCAGAAATTTTAATGCTCTCCCTTACGCGCCGTATTTCCGCCGCGAAAACGCGATGAAATCATTTTCTCGCTGCGCATTTGCACAACGCGCATACTTCCTAGCAACATACTACATTCAACAACTTCATCGTCTCGTAACATCTCGTCACTTGTTAAAACAGTCATTCATTTTAATTAGAGGAAATTCTCGTACTCTCGTATATTACAAGATTTTCGAAATTTTCGTGAATGTTTGGCGCTCGCTCACACAGTCATTGTACATCTACAATTAACCGATCGCGCACAAGTCTCTTTCACGTAGTGTGGCATCTATCGATTTTTATCGTGGCATAGAAATCTCCTGGCTCCTTGATATCGATCAAGTGTCGGCGATGATATGCGATTGGCGCAAAATTTTGTTCAATCTTTCTTTTTATTGCGCAACTCTTGGACTCACTTTTGTTGTTGTTAAAAAACTTTGACATGTCCAGCTATTCATCGTAAATTTTAATTGATGAATAATATATGACGGTATCATCAAGCGATCGTAAATTAAAGCAAAAAAAAAAAAAAAAAAAAAAAAAAAAAATAGATTCGCGTTTCGGTTTATAACAATCGCTGTTGATGCAAGCGAGTGAGTGATTATTGTTGTATAGGAGACCTCCTACGTGAAATCGCATAAATGCCAGAAGAACACAACTGTATTTTATGTAACACTGGTGTATACATAACTTTATTGCTCACTTGAGAATAAAGTCGGAAGTCGGTTTGAGAGACGCGTGGGTCCTCGTTTCGATTTAGCCGATCAAAGTATATGCGAGCGAAATCTTATCCCAGTTAGGATATTTCGCGAGCGTCTCTCGAGAAATGTCATCGAGATTTCGAGTGCCACTTAAGACTCGAAGCCATCATCGGATTACAGCGGACGAGAAAACGAGAAAACGAGAAGATGATGTGTGAATACACAACGCGCTTCATTAGACATTGGTCACAGTGAGGTGTTACATCGATGTGGCCCGACAAGCTCCGTGAGATCCGCCGATATGTGGATAAGACACGATCAATCTGATCGATTTATCAACTTGGCTTTCATCTCGCCTTAAGTCCTATTTTCTTAATCCTATGCGGCGAAATCCAAGCGCAGTGATACAATCATCAGTCGACAGATTTTTATGATTCGACGGAGATCAGCCAATTCGAGAGACGCACATATTATTAAACACTCGCCGACATTCTTAGTAAAAAAAAAAATGCATGTGCTTGATGTGTCAATATTTATCTAACTTACATAGCGCGGGAGAAACATTCAAGAACGAGATAATCTATCGAAACTGAGAAGCAACGTAGCACAGTGTTCTCACAGACACGGACAATTTGTACATAACGCTCATGGAAATTCAATAAAAATAAAAATCTAGCATAGTTTTATTGCGATAGAACAAACGAGATAACACTGTCATCTGTCGACTTAAGCGGCTACGTGATTGTCTATGAATATTCAACGCGCCGCAATAATTTCGGAAACGCGGAGACATCTCACATGTAGGATTCTGTTCAAAATGAAGGGAGGAGAATAGTGTGCTTCTGCTCGCGAGGACCAGCGGGTCCTAACAAAACGTGGGCGAAGTGAGACGCTTTCGGCAACTGTCGGGCCTCGAAAAACGATTCGTCGCGTAGGCTGTTCCGTTCAGAAACAACCAAGCAATTCTGAAGTCGACTTTCCGACATATAAAATTATACCAGTAGGCGAAGTTGGAATTGATCATGATTAGGAAGAGAAGAAACAGGAGACAATGTGTGTGTGTGTGTGTCCCGCCAATATGTATCCACATATCCCAAGTCCTATTCGGCTCTGTTATCATAGACAAATCAGTCACGTAGGCGATCTCTTCCGGTTGATCACGGTCAATATATTTTTTAGAATATATTGTAAAATGTGTCTATAGGATTGCTTCTAAATCGTCAATTATGTTTTTTCTAATGAATTATCTGTGGGTCGCCTATTATATTTTTTCATAAGAAAAAAAATAGTTACTTGAATATATAAGCAAAAAAAAATATTTAATTTTAGGATAGAAAACATTAAGTTGTTATATTGTAAAATAGATGTTTTATTTAAAAAAAACGTTATATCAAAGATTTTTGATAAATTATATTCTTTATTTTAGTTATAAAACTTTGTGTTTGTAATTATGTATTTTATATACATATTATATATTATTTTATCTAATAAGAAAATAAGTAAATATATAAGATGCTCAAAAATTCCAAATTAAATGATGAGTAGGCCAATGACAGCAATAACACGAGTGATGCTAGTCCCCGCCTGTCACGCGGGAGATCGGAGTTCGATTCCCTGCCGGGGAGCTGCAAAGATTAATAATAAAAAATTTTGAAAAAACTTACAACACTCAATCATCTGTGTTATTGCTCTCATTGGCCTACTCACCATTCAATTTATATTATTTTATATATTACATTATAAATAAATTTATACATATATTTATTATCTTGTATGAGGTCTTTGAAGTTTAGTTTTCACGCTCTCATTCAAACAGCTGTTTGTTCAACATTGCATCAAACTCGTATGGAAATTTCGACTTTCTCGATAGCCCGATCATCCCACAATCAATTGCGTCACATGCCATATATTCCTTATTTCTCACTTTTGCCAACGAATAATTACATCGTACTGCTCGTCAGGATAAGTTTCCCCGCAATGCTCCACGACACGTACATATTTACGGGCTTCGTTTATGAGCCGCTTTCAAAGCACTTGAAATGTTTTAGCTTCCGGTGAAAAACTAGTAAGAGATATACTATTTATATGACCATTAGCGTACAATCTTCATCTACGTTTCTATAAATACGCTGCAGTACGCTGCAGTGTAGTAGACTCCGTCATCGTTGGCGACTTTCGTAAAATCCTCGACAGTAAAACCTGTCTCTCGTCTCGGCAACGTTTCTTTTCACTATGTCGTCGCGGAAAAGTTCATAATGCCACAAATGACTTCAAATTCTGCTTACCTAGTATGTTTTTAACTTCGTTATTCCACGTCGATCAAGTGATAGTACAAATCCTGTACAAGAATGTACAAATCCTGATGAACTTGGTAATAAGGTCTGATAGAGCATTTTGTATAAACTGCTGCAGTTATTTCTTATATACGAATGACTAAAGGTGCCGAACCGGTTCCCTTTAACTCGTTTCTTCGACGAAATGTTTCTGAGGACTATTAGTCTTGTGTGTCCGGTTACGTCAATGCAAAACCATAAAAAAATTATTTTGAAACAAATTACTTGGTATCACAATCGACGATTTACAATCCGGTTTGTTTCATTATGTGACATGCGTTCTCCATCATTAATCGCTGCGATACATCTTTGTTAAACTATAACCAATATCTTATGTATCTTATCTAGTGGTTGTACATTCGTATCTTATACTGTTATTCTGTTATTCTTACCGCTGTTAACATCCACACATCAAATGCACTTCTTTCTGTTTTCACGTATCGAAAATCGTACGTTTTCCAGTTATTTATGTAATTTGTTATTTATTCATTTGCATTAACATTACATTAATATTTGATAAAACATTACAATCATACCTTTTCTTAAAAGAGAAACAAGCTATTACATATATTATAAATTTATTCTTCAGCGAATGCAAACTTGACAGCTTATTTTGTAATAACAGCTTTAATTGATGTAACGTGTTATTATCTTCCGCATGCAAAATATTGAAGTATGCAATATACGCAATTGATTTGTCGTACAAACAAGTTGACTGTAAACTACGCGGAGCAGCCACGGTTCATTATCAATTGTGCGCAGTGGACCATGTGAGCTGACTTGGGGCACGCGCCTAGCAAGGTTGTATATCGTCCTACCTCTTCACCTTTGGTCCCCCTTTACCCATTTCTCCGCATCAAGTCGGACCACATTACGAGGAAAAGAGAAAGAACGAGAGAGAGATATCGAAAGCGACTCCACTCCCGCTCAGCGCTCGGAGCGGGGCCCAGTCCTCCCACTCGGCGCCCCTACCCTTTTCCGCGGCATTCTCCTGCCCTCTCTCTTGCAAACAGCTCCGCCACTCTAACATGCGAACAGCAGCGATCCCCCTTGGCCCGCCTATATTCCCTTGTGCACGGGATGCAACGTCAAACCGATTGCATTTGCAGTCATTCGAGCTCTCTCTTTACATATATATATATATCACATTCACCCCTTTGTATCCTTTTCTCTCCTCTCTTGTTTGCACGTTTTCTCTCACTCTGTTTAATTTTCTTCTCATTCTCGTCAGTTTGCGTCTTTCTCCTCTTCTTATTCTCATTTTCGCTTACTTTTTCTTCTTTCTCTTTTACTCTCTACTTTTCTTCCTCTTCCAACAACCGTGCGATGCGGCCCACACGCGCGCCCCACACTGTCTCACGCGCGCGAGTCTCGCGCTGCTCAACACACATGGCCGATCGCGGCCGCTCTTACTCACGGAGTGTGCGGTCCTACCTCCTGCAGGGGACCATGTCACGTGGCCCCCAGGCCGCAGCAACACGCAGCGCGCAGCACGGGCTGTGCTCTCTCGTGAGCCGCGCACACGACACCAGTCAGAGACGAACCGAGAGAGCGAACCGACATATCATACATTCTCTTTCCTAAGAAACGCATGTGGTGCTTTCTTTCTTCTTCTCTCTTTTCGAGTCGTTCTCTCTTCTTTTTGTGCTCTCTTTACCCTGCGCTCTCTCTCTCCTTTCTTTCTCTCTTTTCCCTTCTCCGCTCGAGTGCGCGCGCGCGCGCGCGATACATTACACTTTGGGCCCTGCGCGCACCCTCGCGTTACTACTACCACCCGAAGTTTCCCCACGTGTTCCCAGTGTTATGTATTTGCGCCGTTACGGAGTCGCCGTAAGGCCGTGAGCCGTCCGCAATGGAAAATCAGCTGGTGGGATATTTTACCAGCTGAACTGAAGTTTCATAATACACTGAGGAAAAAAAATAATAATAACTCGCAACTAAAGTGAAAAGTGCAACTCTTCTATCGTATTTGATCCCGTATCATGTAGAAATGGGAACGAGCGGTAGTGTGAGTTACTGTGTTGATGTACAGTGCATCGTCGTTGTAGCATGTGCATTGGGTGTTGTGTGTCAGCGTGTCACCAGCGACATCGTCATCGAGATGCTAAAGCGAAGGCCGCTGAGGTTTTATCGTTAGGACGACGCTTCGACTAACCTTCACGGATGAAAATGAATGGTGTGCATTCTGTTCCTCTTCATGAGACCGATCGACGCGGGATCGATCTCGCGGAATCGATCTCGGCACGGATGCCTCTGTGAACGCGTCGCGCTCGAATGTTAACGTGTTAAGGATGCTTTTCAAGTGATGTTTGATGAAGATCAATGATTGCCGACATTAGGATTCGCCGCGATGTCACATTAATGATAGTTGTCGGTATCATTCGCCGCGTAACATGACAGATTAACAAATGTCACTATTATATGTTACAATTTTGCAATAATTTATTATGAATAAAAAAAAAACAGCGTCTAGTAGATCGGAATCAAACGTGACATCTCGAAAACGCGTAGTCCCTTGAAAATTGGATTCGTTAAGATCGTAACAACTTCACCTTTTGTGAAGATGACAACGATGACAACTTGCCGTCGGGTTTCAGACATGTCACGTGTGTTAATTGTTTCTGAACAGTGACAACTCTGCTTGAGTCAAAGTGTTTTTTGTGAATATCGTTTGCAATAGATTTTAATCGTGATAAGTTATTGTCATGAAAAAAAAAAAAAAAAAAAAAAAAAAAAAAAAAAGCACGGTGAACATTTTTACGGCGTTTGGTGCTGGTTATTGCGCCAAAACATGCCAGCAGTAAAAAACGCGTATTAAAGGCTAGCCTGTGTGTCCATTTGAAACTCGTTAAAAAGAAACGAAGCGCAAACTTACCCGCGATTATCCTACCTCGACAATCAACACGAACCAGATACAATGCAGAACTCAAGTATACAAAGACGCTTAGATTCCGAATTTACGCGCCCACGAAACTTAACATAATAATGGATCGCGATAATTACATGCTTCAATTTAGAGTACGAGTTTTTGCGACAATATATGCTTGTCTCGCGCTCTTTTTTTCTTGCTCGTGAGACGCGATATTTCTGACTGAAAACATAGTGCGCATTTAATGAAGCGACTTCTATCAGCATCAGTTAAACCTAATAATTAAATCAAGGACTGAATCGCGGCGTCAGATATTAATTAAATTGCGATTCCTCGGATTTAATTTATTTTGTTTTGCAAACACGTCTGACAGATAGTAAAGCTTGTTCACGCGCAATGGCGTTTACAATGCTTTATATTTCTAGTTCTTTAAAATAAGAGTTTATATATATGTATAAACATAAAAGTTACAACTCTATATTTAGAACACTTATTCTGTTATTTTTTAAACATTTTAAAAAATTTATTTTTTAATTAAGTCTTTAGGAGCTCGCTAGTATACATACTAATCAGATTTCATCTCTTCGTTATAACGTTATTCGCAACCTAATTCGAAGTGAATTTAATCACCAGCGAACACATTTGACGACATGTCTGATGCTTCAACAACTTTCTTTGAATCGTCATTAGTCAGCAAGCGGTTAGAGAAAGATAAACTGTGATAACCATCTGAATCCGCATTATTCAATTTTTAACGTCTTTTTAAGAAGATGCTACCGGTCGTTATCCGAAGCTTATTTCCCTGTTCGATGGTAATAAACTTCATATACTCTGCTTGGTAAAAATTTTTAATGCTTGAACGAGTCGATTAAGCGAGAGATATCAATATATTTAATAATTCTTCGTTAATAAATTCTCGTAAGTTTGCTCAATTGTTTAATCACTCACTTAAGTGATTGATTTGTAATTATTAGTAATTACAAAAAAAGAAAAATATAAAAACTATTATACTGTTTGTAATTCAAAAATATATTGTAACAATTTCTTTAAGAGCACGTTGATTGTATCTTCAAAAACCAGAGTTTTTCAAAAATCAATACTTATTCGTATATTATGTTCTATGTCATTTCGTGACTAAAATTTTATTTTATATTGATAATATATCTTTGGTAATTCTATTTTTTTATAGAGGAAATTTTAAAAAAGAAAACAAGATTTTCTGCAATTTTACTTCGGTATTACGGAGTCTTGACACTCGTTTATATTTTTATTACGCAAGTTACGATCGGGAATTTAAAACTAAAAAGAAATGCATCAGTGAACTTTCATATATAAACTAAACTAAATTCACATATCAGTAATGTCTTTTAATTAATACGAAACATTACATCGGAAAATTCTCGAGTGTAGTAATCGCCAATTAACGTCTCGTCGTAAAAAAATATTATACACAATATCGATATAAAGTCAACGTCGACAGTTAAAGTCGACCGCAAATCTTTCACGATTTGAATTCACCGTTTCGCGTTCACTGCGAGAAAAGAATAAATTTGTATGAGAGACCGAATTTCGCAGAGAAGAGGGGATTGTATGAAAGATCACGAAGATCGGCACGATCAGATAAGAATCGACGGTACTTCGGGGGCTGATGAGTCCGTGACGATGAAAAGAAACTTTGGAAATGCGTGTCGAGGCCGCCGCCGCCTCGTGGGAGGGGCTTGGCGACTATTTCTCTCCGATGCAGGGGGTCCATTCCCTTGATTTCTCTTTCGCAACCCTCTTCATGGGACCTACTGCCACAGTCGCTTGTTTATCAGAAAGCGTATTCGAATCGTCATACAATAAAAACGTTCTGTAAATTAGCGCTCAACGTTGCTTGAAAAAACGGTTTGCGGTTGAAATTAATGTGCGCGAAAGTGACACTAAAGAGAGTAAAGATTTAACACTTGCTAGTATTTCTTAATTTTCTTACTCTTTTATGCATTCCATTCTTCTTTCTTTCTTATTTTTACGTAGTTTTTATTTTGTTACGAACAATTTTTCTCTCAATTGCAATATTACAATACACGTAAAAAAACGATATTGTTATTGTGTAATTTTGTTTTCTTCTTGCTAAATATTTGTCTAAATATCGGGTATAAAAAATAAAACAAAAACAATACAGCGCGCGAGGTTAAACGAGGTTTGCCGCAGCAGCAGCAAGGTGTGCTTCTCATCTAGATCTGTCATATTAATTTCGTAACTTGATACGTCATTAAAGTAACAAATTTCGTTATTAATCTGACCACTGTTAATTAGGCGAGATGTTATAAATGACAGAAAAGTTTTGCGAATTAATCAATGCTCGATCGGGCTTGATCACGCGCGGAGAACGCGGCGTAACGCTTCTTCAGTTGTTTCGTTTTCTTCTTCGTTCGTTAATAACTATAAGCGCAATAAGTAGATTGAAAATGGAGATGAAATAATTTCGTGGAGCGATTCGCGGGAATGTAAAATTAACGAACGGCCGACAGCAACGAGCGCGTTATGATAGTAATTACGCTAATTACACAGTGTGTACTACTACGGTTATAGTAAAGATAGCGCGATAAACTTGATTATAATGGCACAGTTTTGCCGTTACGGACAAGTTAATTCGACGATGACATTGTCGGAAGAAACATAAATTAAGGTATGGTCGAATACTTTATTAAAAGTTACTGTGTGATAATTGATCGCAAACAAAACTTATCGTTAATTTATGACAAATAATAATTAACAGAAATAATTTTTTCTCTTAAAAAAAACTAACTGTTTTCTCATTAGAAATGTTTGCTTATGTTATAAATATCAATTTTGCGTGAACAATAATTTTTTTCGTAAAATAAGCAACTTTTCTTACAAGCGTTCGTTCAAATTAATTTGTCCCCGATATCATAATTAAGAAAAGTGTTTTTTTTATATATTGATCAAATAGTGGAAAAAATAACAATGCGTATACGATGAATTATACGCGTAGGCGCGATAATTTAGTGCGCGGAGCAATCTTTTAATAATTTCAGCGTTAATTAAATGCGGATGCGTGGGTGCCGGGCCGAACTCGACCGAGGATTCGAATTCAGTTTTGTCAACTTTCACTACGGTTCCACTATGGTCTTAATCGAGAATCTTTATAACTTCTCTCCGTTACGCTAGTCGTTAAACGCAGACGATGCGACGTCCGTCGCGCGCATTCGGTGGCAAATTAAATTTCACCTGAAACATCAGTACCGTGTTAATCGCTTAATAATTTCTCGCACGGTCCGACATCAATTTGTTTATCGGATATTACACCGAAAGAATTTCGTATTTACTCGTGGATCACATCACAGCGGATACACTTCCACGCTTGCTGATCGATCGATAAAGGTAAATCTTCGCGCTATAGGTTTCACTTATCGGGGAGAGAGACGTATCGGCGACAGGACGGTATTTAAACGACCAACGGGTGGTCGAGCAAAAATATTCAAAAACTTATTCACCGGAGGTGAAATATTTTTTGTTTCGCTTTCACCTTTCTCGATTTTTCTCAATGAGAAGTTGTGCAGCGACGGCGAGCGAACGAACGTCTCTGGCCTCTCACGTTTTCGAAAGTTACGCGACGCTCCCGCCCGCTCGGCTCTTTTCACGTTGCCAGTAATTTTACCGTAATTTACGACGGCAGAATGAATCCTCGCCCACGCGCCGACCACGAGAGAGAACTCGAGGAACGAGTTCGCGGCGCGGCCCTGTCTCGCGACTCGATTCTATTAATTCGATACGATTAGGCCATACGACTGCCCACGATTCTTCGCGCTAATTACCTCGAGGGAGGGTTATCCCGATGAGGAAAGGAACGAGGCTTACCGAGAAAATTAATTAAATTGAATCAAGTTTAATTAGTCGTGCGCTCGTGTCTTCTTGGGGGTGCAAGAAGATACGCCTAGGGCGCGCCAAGATGACAGACGCGATAAAACTTTGACAATGAATTGAATTGTATGTTTACTGCCACACCATCAGATATTAATTCTCATTTGAAGAAAAATTATGTGTATTTATGTAAGAACAAATAGAAGACGAACACGAACATTACGCGGCGACTGTTTACTGAATCTGTGCTTTTATTTATCTCTCGAGTTAAATAAAGTAAGTTTTTCATATAAATTTTTTTTAAATTAGCAGCAGACTGTAAGTCAAGTTATTTGTAAAAAGTATGTAAGAGATCTGATTCTTTCGCGCGCGCACGCGTGTATGTGTGTTCATTAAACATTTGTTTAATGTTAGCAGGATCTAAATCTAACTAAATAAAAAACTAAATACGTGTCGTGCCACGTCACCTTTGCGGTGAGAAATATTGCGTGCAACTTCTGACGCATTAAACAGAGATTATAATGAATCAATCATGAACTTTCTTAGTATGTATTCGAATATTGTATACTTAAATTTCTTGAAATAAAAACACGTGTAAAATTCGAACTACACATTGTAAGAGCAATTACGACGAGAACATGGAAAGCAAAAGCGTTAAGTCACGAGGAGAATGATTGATTAGTATACGAAGTAAATTAAGTAATCTGCTATATAAAGTATTTGCAGTAAACAATCCGATGTGCAGCGTGCGAGTTCACAGAGACTTGACCGGCTTGATCAAAAGATTGATCTCTAAAAGCGTTAACGTTGCGAAGTTATTTTGATTAAAAACTAAAGCCATGTAATATGTCTTTTATTATTAAAAACTTAATTTTAAATTTATATAACATACGCTTTCGTAATGCTCGACGCAAACAGTATCAATCGCGAACGAGTTTTTTTCGTCGCGCTTGATACTAAACCGTAAACTTTCAGGAACCGACAAACGCAGGAGCATCGATCACAGTTCCGAAAGATGGATCGAAATTAATCGATTCTCATCGACACAATTACATCCATTGACAATTTGCTTGTTTCGTGATAAAGGCGAAACGGTTCATGTAAAAAAAAGCCAGTGTATTTCTGTGTGTGCGTCATCGTCCCGTCTCGTTTGCTCGGGACAAAAAAATGTTTCGCAGAAAATGTGGGACGAGGATGTCCAAAATGAGTTGCACTGGCAACACGTGAGGCGTTAAACATAGTAATATATATTTCGCACTGTGTGTGATAAGACGGAAATATAATTTATTGTGCGTGCGCGATCATATACAACATCATGGTTACCTTGGACACTGAGCAGAAGCCCGAGAGGCAGCACTGCGGCCGACGCATGTGCGCCATTTGCAGACGCATCAAACGAGATAAAGGTAATGAACGACACGATTTTTATCTTAATGCTGTGTCACATCGCGAGCGTTTAGCGCCGCAAAGTAATATTTAAAAGTGTGTATTTCTAATCTTTTTTCTGCCTTCACAATTGGAACAACTCACGACTTATTGTCAGCAGAAAAATAAAAAACGAACTTGTTATCTGCTTAATTCGTTAACATCGACAATTCGACGGTCGAATTTGTCTTGTTTTGCTCGAATTTTAAGAATTGTTATTAAGGCGGCTAATTATGGTGTTTTCTCTTTCGCAATAATTCATATCATTGCAGAGCGAGGCAGAGAGCGAAAATAAAACACGTGACAAAACGTTTTGCAATTTATATCGAGGGACATCTCTTTCTTCTTTTTTACCTACTCGGCGATTTTCGGTTATTACTTTCTATGTTGAACTATGAGTTTATTTGTCACCGCGCTCTTGTAGTATTACAATAATTATAAATTGCGCGCGATACATGCGTCCCGTAAAATACATTCATTGTCAGCAAAAACACATGTCTTAGCATCTGATGAACAAAATTGTTATAATTTATAAATTAATAATCGTCAAGTAATTATATTGTTACAAGATAAACTTTTCATTAAGCGGAAGGTATAATCCAGTGCTATTTAGTAGAGTGAATCTTATTATATTATGACATTTATTTAAATATTCACTGCAGTTTTCTCATCGTCCGCTCCGTCATTTCTAAAAAAGAAATCTCGGAAAGACAAGAGGACAGGACACTTACGCGATGCTGTCGACTTACACGTATTACGGAGTTACGAATGCGTGCCGACGCGATTCGAAACTGGTTCGTCTTCCTTTGCAGTTCCCCACGTTTGTACTCGTCCTCGTTGTTTCATGCAAATCGCTCGTTAGTCGAAACACCTGAAATTCTCGTGTGGGACGCATACATTGTATGTCTCTCTCTCTCTTTCTCTCAACGCACACACGAGACTCCATGGATTATTCATCCCCGTGGCGTATTCGTGTTAAGGTGACAGACTGACTGACGGACTGACGAAGGAGGAAAGCTAAGGAACGTAGGGAGATATCCTTTGCGCCTCGGGATAATGGCTGTCCGTCTTGTTCGATACGTCAGTACGAGAGAATCGCGCGGGATACATTTTTTTCGTAGCAAATTCAACCCTCCAGTTAATTATTTTCCTGCCGAGAAATAAATCGGATCCTATTTCTCTCGAAGATAATAGGAGTTGTCTGACATTTCTCTCTCTTTCTCTCTCTCTCTCTCTCTCTCTCTCTCTCTCTCTCTCTCTCTCTCTCTTACGTACCTTTAAGTAAATCAAATTCAATAATATAATCGATATGTGGTCTTTGTACTTTATGTAGATAAAAATAAGTGCGTTATTTTTATAAGTTTACTTAATTATCAATTAAATGCTAAGCTGTAATATTTTATCGCGTGAGTTGTTGCAGGAAGACTTTGTAATTGTAAACGGAGTTATCTCTTAGCATTTGTCAAGAGTGTTTATACAAAAGAGAAATCCCTTCGAGGCGTGAAAGGGCGCTGACGAAATAGCACGCGCGCGTGAATGAAGGAAACGCGTTGCGCGATTTCATTCATCCGCGACGCGCACGCAACCGCGTAATCGCAGTCAAATAGGCGAGCAAACACGTTCGATTTCACGAACAACCTTGCTCGATGCCTGAGCAGTTATGGCAGGCGTGACTAGGCCGGAGGTCCCGATTATGATAAAGCGCGTGGGCGAACCCACACTCGCCCTTCGCTCGTGTTCATTCATAAATTCAACTCTCACCGCGAGCGCACGAGCGCGCGCGTGTCTTTCGGTGGCTCTTGCGTTACACCTCGTTGCTCGATCAGGCGTGTCGTTTCTCAAATGGCACCGTTCCATCCGCTCGAGATCCATTCGAAATATCTCTTTCGGAAAATAGAAAAGCGTGACGCACAATCAAAAAAATAAAGAGGAAAATTTCTAAAGATGAATTAGTTGATTTATTGTTTCAATGTTAATCATCGAGTATTACGTCGAATATATTAAAATTATTGTGAAGTATGTACTGAGATTTGTTATGGCACGCGATAAACAATAAGTGGCAAATGGAAATTGACGAGTCTGATAAAATATATTTATTTTTACTCCATCGCAGTTTTTGATTAATTCTGTAGTTAGAAATGTCACATTTAAGAAACGTGCTCTAAAGCAAGCAATCGATAACATATGGATTTTTTCGCTGAGTCCTACGGCGAATTAACCGACTGCGCACAAGATCAATTGCAGGTTTCAGAATCGGCGCGCATGATTATGCGACCGGCATCTATTTCTAGAAACACGCCGTAGATACTAATTATTTTTTATCAAACCGTTGCTGCTCGTCTTTGGCGAACAACCCAAGCAAGAAGCCAAGATAATACGGAGACGGCAGAAGAAGTATCTGAAACATACGAATCCGATATCGAGTCTCCAAGAGAAAGAAAAACGAGGTCGGATCTCAGAGTAGAGAGGAAGGGGACATACAATAAAGAGAAGAGAAAGGAGGAGAAGAGGAATCGCCATGAAGATGCGAGAAAGAGAGGACGCAATGGAGAACGGTGTGTCTAAGAAAATAAGCGTGCTTGATATCACGAACGAGATACGTAGAGAGGCGGAGAAACAATTGGCATTCTGCACGCACGTCCGATCGGAAGAACGAAGGGACGAGGTAAGGGTGGTAACTCTGATGCGGAGGGAACGCGGAGTGAACGCAACGGTGGCATGCACCTGTGCATTGCCGCCATATACGACGCGGAGTTATGGCGTTTTTCTTCACGTATGTGCACTCGTATACGCGTATACGAGTATGTTCGTATACGATCGTATCTCAACCGGCGAAACCAATTCCATTTCTGGAACGGTTTGCGTCCGTCCGTTCGTTCGTTCGTCCGTACGTCTGTATGTTTGTCCGCGAACGAACGATCTCGAGACCGCCCTGCGCGGTGAGGTAAATTAATTGTTTGCGAAGCGTGTGCGTAACCGCACGCACGCTCGCGATCGCATAGTGATGCATCGCGCACTCGGAGAAAAACGTAACGAACGAGAGACGCGAGAGGACGGAAAACGCGCTCCGTGTTTATTAGACACGCTAGACGAGTTCGTTCGACGCCGTTTTTCCGCCAACAATGTCTCGTTTTCCGCGGTAAGCAACACTGCGGAAACGAGGTTTTCACTTCCCCTTCGTTTCTCTTGCCAAGAAATTCTACCGTTTCTTCGTGAGAAATGACTCGAAAACAACTACTGCGCACTGTTCGATCTTACACTATTGTGTGTACACAATGCAACATAACGTCGGAGATTTGTTACAAATGAGATGGTCGTTCTTTTTTATTTAGACATTTTGCCGAAATCTACTCTGTACATCTTTCAATCATTTCAAGCTAAAAGTTGTTTTATATAAAGTAAGAATAGAGTAAATACAAAAATTAAGTGGATATAATATATATTTCAATTTTTTTCACGTTCTTATACTATCTCTGTGTGCCAGAAGAATGTCGAAAATAACTAATGAATCGTATACGTTATAAAAACAATATAGTTATCAGAGTCCGCTTCCGTCTTACCAAAAAGCCAGTCGGCGTGTTGACGAAGTGGCTGAGCAAAGTGTGTGTCTACCTGGCGTGTGCCGTTTTACCTCTTTACCTCCGCGGCTCCGAGTCGGAGCGTAGTTGTGGGTGTAACCAGTTTCCCGTGGGCTTAGCTGTCAAGCCCACGTGGGCCGCCCACGCCGGTCAGATATATTACTACGCTATAAGAGAAAGAAGAATGACGGCGCGCGACGGAGTCGCGAAGGGGAGCCGAGGAAAGAGAAAGAGAGTGGCAAGGAAACCTTCAGGATGAGAGATGCGGCTTGCGACACAGGAAACAGTTTTACCTGGAGGGGCGAACGAGCGAGCCGCGCAGCATCTAGCGATGTGAAACTAAGCGGACACGTGGGTGGATGTGCACGATGCATGCACGGATATCGCGTTCTTCAAAACTCGCGAGTTTGTTGTGACTCCCTACGAGAGGCTGGATAATGATTGTCGAAGCAAGTTATTTAGAATCTTGACACGCAATCACGAAAAGATTTTATCATCTCTCAAATCGAGTCTTGAAAATTAGCGAGAGAACTCATTTGTAAAAGACAAGAACTCTATTGCATTGCGATGATTTGTAACATTTATTGTTTGAATAGATAATTTTATTACACATCTTTGAACATCAATAAACGCGGTAGCATCTCGCGCTAAATATATTTATCTTTTACTATATAGATCATAGAAAAGCGTAAACTATCAGCCTCTATATCACCCGAATGCATAAATTTCTATGAATACAAAAAAAATAATCGAAATCGGCTTATTCAGTTCAAATTTACAGAATTACGATAGAAGACGTCATTTATACGAACTATTTTTTTCTATCATCAATTATTTTATATCTTAGAGAAGAGAGAACACTGTTTTGGAACACTAAGTACACCACTAAAAAAACTCAGATTTTTACATACAATATAAAAAAATTGTTCAAATTGGTCTATCCAATTAATCTAAAGTTATGGATTTTTCTTTAGTATTTAAATCTATCTATTATTATTATTATTTTTTTTTTTTTTTTTTTTTTTTTTTTTTTTTTGTATCTGGAGGACACATGTGTTTTCCTCTTTTATTGAAGTGCTTAAATCTTTATATTTTGTATATTTCGTACACTACATTTTCGTACACTACATTTTTTTTATCTCGCCTTTTAAAAGATAATGACGATTACGCGCGAATTGACTTTTTCGATCAGTTGGCACTTGTTCATGTAATACTCCTTGCAAAATTTCTCAAGAACGTCACTGTGAATGAGTGAGCGATGTGACACGTGGAGCGTTTCACCCGCGATTTATTTCTTCGCAACGTGTATAGCATTAAATGTGCGACGACGATAAAGATCGTTATCGAAATATCGAGAGACGAACTTTTACAAGCTCGCTGTACGATGTAACGCGCCAGACATCCATTCAACACCTCGCGCGTAGTCGTTTTCTAAGAAGAGCGTATATCGTCGAAAAAGAAACGCGATATTACAGAAGAAGAATAAAAAAATCAAAACGGAAAGATGAAAAATCGATTAAATAGTGAATGTATCCCGCGCGTGCTGAAAACATCTTGATTTGCGGAATGTATCACTTTATTTCAAATTATCTGACTTTAAACGTTTCCACTATCAATTTCTATAAAAGATATGTTCCAAAGTATTTCTCTTTTAAAATGAGTGACACGATTGCAAAATAATATAAAATAATCATTTATCTGCGAGAGGATAAAATATGACTCTCACGTCAGAAATATCTGCTTCGTTTAGTTCGTTGAAAAAATGAGTACATCGACAATTGAGAAATGCGAGCGTACAAAGGAGGAAAAAAGCAGAAGAGACGTCTTAGGAAGAAATAAGAAGCGTGAAAGAGAAAAATAAGGTAGCGCTTCTCGTCGATTGATATAACGCTCTGATTTGCGTAATATACGCCATCATAAAACTTCCAATGATATATCCTGCTAAATAAATAGATCTCGGTGTTGTTAACCCTGTTGTGGAAGATGCACACACTTGTGTTCTCGTCTTCGTGGAGCCTCCTCGCTCGCGTGTACTGCAACGCACGTTCCTTGCGTGCAGGGTCGTGGAAGATGGAGGGAAAGGTACGCGCGCGATTAAAAATACTGGTTCCCTCGCGGAGGAAAGAGAGATTGGTGTGGAAAACAGCGCGAGAAATGAAGAAGGAATCGTGATATTTAAGAATTTCGGGCAAAATTTACGAGCGCCAGACGGTCGATTCGGTGACGGTCTCTCTCACTCTCGGAGTGGGCGACATAGTAAATGGTGCAGATACGGTGAGATGTCGACTGGAACTTGTTGATCGTCTCTAACAAGTAAACTTCGAAACTTTCTTTCCACGCCCATCGAACGCGATAATTACTCGAGGCCCGGATTTTCGTGTGTGATTTAAACGAATGATACGAAAAGAGAAGCCAGAAAGAAAAACGTAAGTTTGAGCGAGACATATGTTTGTCTTTTTTGTTATTCAATAAAATTTTTTAAATTTTCATCACAGACACTCTCTATGAGAATTCAAAGCTCGGAGAAATTATAAAAGATGAAGATGTTGATATAGATCCCATATTTTTTATCAGCATAATAGACACTTAATAGCCAATGAAGTTATTTACTGTGATCGGTGGATTGGAGATAAATCAATCGTTAAGTGCGCAGAAGCTTTAAAACGCGATGCATCCCGATACGCAGTGTCTTGGAAACAAAACGGAGAAAAATATAAATCTCCACCGCTCTCATATCGCTCTAAGGGGGACATTACGAAAGACAAGTGCGCACGACGAATAGAAGGCGTAGCCGGTAGGCGGAGCGTGCTAAAGCCGTGTTGAGCTTACATAGAACGCTAATATAAACGGGTGTGCGAGCTCTATAAGTCACTTATAAGTATACGTGCGTTTGTGTGCGTATCGCGCGATCGACGCATTAAATGCCGGCTACCGTGCCGCGAAACCACCTATGGCCGCGGCTGGAACAGCTAGAACGTGGGCGCAGCTTCGACGTAAAAATGAAATGAATCGCGACGGAGTATTCCGCTCGCACGCTGATTATTTGATTAGTAAATTAACTATATCAGAATGATTAATATAAAAGTTATACGTATCTCCCGTCGCGATCGAGAAGATATCATGCGCATTTGTGCAAAGTGCTTATAATCTGTTGTATAATTTCCTTTTGAATATTACAGTTTACTTAGTATATATATATACGCGTATTCTCACAAATTGTAAAATAGATTTTGATTAATATAAATTTAGTATATTACAATTATAGTTGAGTTAATACATTTACAATATTTATTAGTTGATCTTTATTTTGTTCATTTGTTTTTCATATCTTTTTAGTGTGTGTACATGTGCTCGTATTATACTTGCGTTCTTAGGAAATTAATTCAATTCGAAATACATAAATAAAGACATTTATTATTAATAATTTTGCGATTTTACGACGTCTATATCTGCGACGTAGCGTGCAAATAGAAAATAACGTGCACGGGAATGTCATTAAATATAAATACGACACATAATGAGCGGAATATAAAATGTCGCCATCGGGCATCCGTCATTACGATTGTGCATTCGTAGTCCTTCCCCGTTCTTTGACGTAAGTGCGCGCACTCTCCGCCCAGTTGTGCGCGCACTCGTCGGAAAACAATGGCGGGAAACGCGCCACTGAAAAATTCAACCGATTTGTCGACGAATTCCAATTAATATTTTCGACGGCAAGTTGGCTTCTAGTGGTTAAAAGTAAACAAAATTTTACACAACGTTGATTTCACGATTTGCATGGCAAATATAAACAAAAATAAGTAAATATGATTAATTTTGTTCTAAGTTCAACAGATTATTTAATTATTATGCGTTTATGATTTTAATAATTGAAAAAAAAAAAAACTGCAATTATGGAATTGTTTCATTATGGATGATAGGAGTGTAAATTAATGAAATGCTTTGAAATTACTTGTTTTTTAGAAGACGTTTCTGAAAATAATAAAAGATCGAAATAGAGAGATCTCGAGTGGTAGAACTACAATATTGTCCCATCGAGAGTTGCGCAACTGCTGTTGATAAAGTAGACCGCTATTCGAGGAATGAAACATTCCATGGCGGTCGAGATGTTTACGCCGCTCATCTTTCGAAAATCACGTAGGCGGTGAAGAACAAGAGTAAGAGGGAGGACTTTCGATTTCTATTTTGAAAAAAAAAGAGAATGTTGTCACGTTCCGTCTTGTCTGAGAGAAAGACACGGAGAGAAAAGAAACAGACAGATTGCGCGCGATAAAATGTGAGACAGAGTAGAAATTAGAAGATCGAAGACAGTAAAGCGGTGGACAAGGGAGATAAGTGATTGCACGGGGAAGGAGCGAGTCGAGAGTGGAGAATGACAGAGGAGAAGAGACGACAAGACAACTTCTCTCGCGAGATCTCCGGGCTCGCCAGGCTTTATTTATACCCAAAGCTGCTATATTATTGGATCACCCCCGCCCGACACGTAAACGTGTCTTATGCGGGCTTACGTAGTCCGCCTTTCTATTTCGTGAATACCCGACTTTTATGTTCACTTACTCGGTGTCCCAAAAACGCACAAATATAAGATTTTATATTTCGATTGATATTTTATTAATCTCAAACTATTGCGCGGTGGCTGGATCTGTTAAAATATCATGTATGTTTTTTAAAACTTTGTATGTAAAGAAAATAGAGCAATATATATATGAGACTAGAATAAGAAATTGTGTGTGTTGTGACCCATAAGTGGTTAACATGTATCGTATTCGAATCACAACATTGCAAAAATTTTCAAAATTTATGGTGTAATCTCTATCGGCTATGCTATTTCAAGTTTTCGTTTCTGTTCCATTTAGCATGTAATATATCTCGCGATTATAGAAATCTCCAGTAATACTTTATTGTAATATAATATGTATGTGCTGCACAAATTTTCTTATACTTATTCTAGGTATAATCTCGATCTGATAACTCGCGGTACTGCAAGTTGTCTTATTAGTGAGGATGTAATACGTGTTCGAATCATAAAAGCCTCCATAGATCTCCGGTAAATAAATGCATCGCAGTACCCATGTTTTATGTTACTTCTTACGTAGCTATAACATGTAGCTTGAGAGTGTCGATGAACGCTCGGCATAACATGGCATCAATTTGTTCAGTTTGCTCAGAAGATAAAACCGAAAATTGAGGTCATACAGTAGTCGTAGAAACAAATTCACGAGGGCCAATATTTATGGAACTGTCAAAAGAATCCGATGTCTTCCGGAACACTTTAATGCCGCGCTTAGAATTCCAACCGCGTTGATATATTTGCCGACTATTTCCCATCATCGTGAAGCAAGCGTGCGAGAAACATGTTAGCGAGATGATCATAAAATCAGCGACAGCTTCGAGTGGCCTTTTAGTTGCGGGTTATTATAATTATTGTGTCACGTGTGTTGAATATTGATTGCAATCGCAATTTGCGTGTTCTTGATGAGTTTATTTTTATCTTTGATACTTTTTTATCAGTCGAACTACTATATCTCAGTATATCATAAAATATTATCGAATTATTTTTACTGATAGATTGATTATTAGTCGCTCGTTAAGTTAGCGCAAAAATTCATAAACGCAATGCATCGAGAAACGACCAAAGCCGAGAATCAAAGCGGTAAAGACTGTACTGTGATATAAGTTAATTGCTTTTCAGGAATGCAGCGTGCAAATTTGTATTCTACGAATAGGGGGCGACGCGTGATTTCCACATCTTTTTGACATCCGAAAACTTCACAATAAAACACGCACGGGAGTAGTAAGTCAATAATGAATTCGAATAACGCACACAGTAATATATGTTCTCGTGCAGGTGTAAATGTTCTCTTAACAAGTAGATCTGTGTCACAAATCAATAAAGCAAATAGAGAGAAAGAGCAATATTGTAATATTAATACGATTACCGAGTTTTATTGCAATCGTAAACTGCGCTGCGATTTACTATGTTGACTGTGTAAACATTTGGAAATACTGGAATATGATAGTTAGATAGATAGATAGCGCAACCTCGTGCCCCATACTTTCCTCGACACGTTTATTATTTGTGTAATTCTAAGCCAAAAAGTAAATAATTAGACAATTGTTGTTGATTCATAATAACGTGTAATCTTCGTAGAGATATTTGATAACTTATGTGTACGAGTTTCACACGCATAATTATTTAGTGAATATTTTATAAAAACAGCGCAATAAAACTTATTTCTTCAACATTTGACGTATTTTTTCCCACACATGACATATAATTAATTCGTTTATCTCCAATATTTTGTCTTATGCCGCGCACAGTATATTTCACATATGAGTTCCTTTTCCTGTCTTGCTTAGATCTATATCCCTGTTAATTATGGCATATTGAAATTTGATTTTGCGCGTAATACGCGGAAAATGCTCGATCTCTCACGGCGGTTGAAAAATTAGCCAGCGCGACGCGGCTTACCAACGCGAAACAACAACGGAAGCTCCGAGAAATGCGAAACACGTTGGGAATTCGCGTAATCGACCACGAGCCACGAAGCTCGTAACCTGCCGTGCCATTGGCTGTATAGACAACTATACATGTGTGTTGCACTCGAGAGAAAGAGAGAAAGCTGCTTCTCGGATGCGTCCGATCCAGCTTATCTCTCAGTAGCACCGCTCTGATCGTTAGCATCTATCTTGTTTACTCTCTCGTGTATACGTATTTCCTAATGCGTTCCGTTGCACTCTGAATTCTCCCTTACTACGCTCTGCTTCGTTTCGCTTGATAAACGTTTCGGAGTCTTTAGTCCACAAAATTAAATTCTCGAACATTTCTACAAATTAAAAGACACATTGAAATTGTAATACTTAAAAAGTAGATGTAATCTCTTTACTCGAGCATATTTCAAGATTTTATTCTCTGACAAATATCTCGGCGAGTAATTTATAAAACGCGACCGCAATTGCGACATTACGGATTGTCCATAGTAGTGATATTATTATATTACGACATATAGTTGCGCACCGTCGTATTATTAAGAGATCTAAATCTACCGCAATGCAAGTCAAAAAACAAAAAAAACTGGCGATCTTCACTTACACTTACAGTACTTACAATCAAAGCGACTTGATTTAATTCAACAACCTGGAATTGTTAATTAACGCGAATTATTGCGATAATTTATTATGATAATCGCACGATAATAGTGATAATCGCATAACGCGCGCGCCTCGATTTCAAAATCGCAGGAATTACGATTACTTATAACCGCAGATGCAAGCGGACATTATGGAATTCTATTCTGACGCGCTTTAAAGCAGATCGATTTCAGGTTAGTATATTATCGATTTTGAAAATTCATGCTTGGAATGTAGATCCGGACGAGCGATATTCCGTCGTGCAAGAGAAGCAAAAGCTCAGATGATAAAATTACAAGAAAGGGCAAGAAAGCGCGAGTAATTACGAAATCGGAAAATATTATTTTAACTCCGAGATATAATCCACACGTAGACGAAATGAAACGGAACGAGAGAAGAAAATTGCCAAGGTAGAGTCCGTTAGAGAGCAAAAAGAACTGTGAAACGCGGAGACAGATGCTTAACGATGGCACTAGGCGAGAGAGACCAAACACGCAGGACCAAATTCCGCGATAATTTTGTCTTGCCCGTCGCATACATTGTTTACGTAAGAGAACACGAAGTATAGGTGCAGTAGATCACTCGAGCGAGTCTCATTTGCAGCATCACGGACAGACTGCCGTATGCCAATGTTGCAAATCTCAGCAAGCTTATTTCAAGTATTCTCGATGTAGTTGTAATTTAAGTGCAACTATGATTATATATATATACATGTATATAAATCGCGCTTTTGTCACAGTAAAGAATGCAATAATTTTATTGACGTTTTATTACTTTTTAGCACTAAATACAAAGAAAATTGACGTGTACAAAAATGTCATGTTCACCGCAACATTGTCATAAGTTTACTTTTCGCCGATTAAACAACTGCTTGTAACGTGAATTAAGAAACTAGGAGAGAAACTGGCAATTTAAATTTGCTTGATAATTTAAGGGGATCTGAAGTCGGTTACGAGTCCAGCGGTAGCACCAAAGTAGCAAATCTCACCGCGGATGAGCCATTATGCTCAAAGGCAGTGCGCCAGGCATTTCGTCGGGACATTGGCTGCTTTGAATTCAGATTGCGCGACCATGCGGCCTCTGCGTTTTTGTTCTTCCTCTTTCGCAGGCAATTTATGCAATCTGGCCCGCGTCGTGCGTATATTTATAACCGCCGGTCCTTTGTGTGTTAATTTGCACGTTAGTACACGATCCTGCACAGAGGAAAAGCCACGCGTTTCTTCGACCTTTGGTCTGGCGCTGCATCTTCGTTCTTATTCGCAAATTTCCGATTCGATACGACACACAGATATTGTATGGAAAACGTCGGCGATAAAAAGCTGAAATTATTAGATAAAAAATATACGTGAGATAAAATCAAATGCTTTTTTTAGTTTTCGGAAAATCTGTTCTTTTTTTGTAACTAATATATATTCCGAGATTTTTATTTTTAATCTAGTTGTTTTGTTGTGAAAACTTAAAGATGCAATCGTCTTTAAAAGACCAGAAAGACGCAAGCAGTACGTGTAAAGAAAAATAACAGAAAAAAGCTTGCGAATTAGAACGAATGATCGACTTTGATCTCTCCGTGATTTTTATAGAAGCATCTTGCGCGTCGCGTAGCTTGAGATTTCACAGCTGTTGCGAGACTCTTCCGCAGAAATCCCGCAGAAATTGGAGCGATGCTGTCGAGAGACGAGAGGATTTCGCGCGAGATGCGGCTTCCTCACGCATCTCGTTTCTTCTCGCATTGGATGGTGCGACGCACTCGTTCGAATAAAAAAGTTCCACGAAGAGGAAGCTGCTCTTTCTCGAACTGGCCCCTAATTTCTTCCCCATAACTAAAGAGACACACTTTATGACCGGCGGCTCCCTTTTTCTGTTGCAGCGTTGAAGGTGAAGCTCATGCTGAGGCGACCTATCAATCAGCTGGTTGCGCAAGGCATCATGCCACGTAAGTTTTAATCCGCTTGTTTATTACATCGTTTATATATTTTATTTTCTTCGTTTCGCGACGCGGAAAATTGCACTTGCACGACTCGGGACTGTTGAACTTTTACTGATGGGCGCGGATTCTCGTGATTTTTGTTACATATTAAATCATCATTGCTTACTAGTTTTAAGAAACGTTGCCTAATGCTAACAAACTTGATCGATGAAATTTATATATTTTTTTAGAATTTATGCAGGCAGAAAATTTTTCGCATTTTTCGTGAATTGTAAAAAAAGTAGTAAAAAAATCTCTTAACGCGTAATATTTTAATGACAATAAGCAATTCTACTGCTTTTTCTCTATTGCACATTGTAAATATGTTGAACTTTCATGGCACGCGATAGCGAAATAAATGAAGAAGCAAAAGTAATAACATTCGCGTGCGCCGTTGTACGCTTATCGTGTTCGTTCCCAAAATCCCCGATGTGATCAACGGTATAAGAGCAGCAGTGGTCTCTAGTTGCCTGGTAGATTTACGACAAGTACCAAATGTTTACCAGAAGGAGAGCACAGGGATCCAGTAATTATTTGGGTCACACCCTAAAATATTGCTCTTGTTACCGTTCGCGCGTTTATAGCACCCGGTATATATCGCCGGCTTGATGAAAATACGCAGTTTGATAGCCCTCGTTCGGCTTATATTTACGCGACGCCGCGTGTTGCACTTTCATGCCACGCGGGATTCATTCATCTGCAACCTCTAAGCCTTCAAAATCGCCTCGTATACATCCACGTTTGAGAATAATAACCGTTTTTGCAAAAGCCTAACCGATTTGTTTTATATTTTTCTCTCGAAAATTAATAATGCGTTTCTACAAAAAAAAAAACTTTTTTTTAAACTTTAGACCAGGAAAGTCTCGGCAGTCGTTACTCATTCGTACTTTACTCAAAAAATATTTTGAATGCAGTGAAATTTCACGAAAGATCTAAATATCGAATAGGAATGAGATCGCAGAATTATATTTACAATATTAAATACATATGATGATATTAAAAATGAAAATTTGCTGCTTCCGCAGTAATATATGTCGGCATTGTGAATATAGCAAAGTACATAAACACTTACGTTTCTCATTCAGAAAAATGTCAATTGTCAACGTGGAAACCGTTGTATTTCCTTGTTTTATACTTCTCCGAATATTTTGAGCTTACTAAAACTACGGAAGACGACGTTTATTGCGGCAAATTAACGACGCTTTTCAGACTGTTCGTTTGAGATTAGAATAGACGTTGCAAGAGTAACTTGGAATGAAATGCGTTGTCAGGCCCTCGACATCTCTCGCGTTTAAAAAGAAATGAAATAACAAGAGGTTACGAAATGAAAGTAAAATCGCTCGACATGTGGCTCGATTACAAAAAAGATTGAAAAACATCTTTTTTTTTTATTACATAAAGATATAAAGAATAAGTTGTATAAAAAGATATCGAGAAAAAAATACAAAATAATAAAATTGCACCACACACATTTCAGCACAGTGTAATATAGTATATTTTTCAACATATATGTAGCACAGAAAGAAAATGAGAAAGAAACACTTTTTAATTTTTCCTTTTTTTTACTTGGCCTCTCTGTATCTTCGCAAAAACTACCGTAAATTTTTCGTAACGAGCCAAAAAGTAATATCCGAGGGAGCATTGCATCCCTCGCGACGCGCAAGGGAATTACATCCACGATTAATCTCGCGCGCGAAGCTACTAAAAAAACCCGTCGACGACGAGGAAAAAACCGACGCGGTGTTGTGTCCTGTCTACGAACGACGGCGACGGATGGAAACTTATGGCATGCGGTTAAAATACCAGAGCGCCAGTGTATTTTCACATTTCCGTTGCCACATTGGCGAACGCAAACGTGGACAGACAAACGAACGAGACGTCGTAGGTGGTGTGTATGTACATGCCTTTTATTCCTCGTAACGACATTTCAGTGTATCCGGAAATAGGGGTAGAAATCACGTTTTGGGGATCATTTATTCGACGACTTAATGCTATCGGGGAATATGCGAGAACGGAGAGGATGTGTCACGTTCAACATTAAAATGGCGCCATGCGGACGTCTTTGAGAGTCATCATTCCAAAAATTGATGTTCGCAGTATGCTCCGCCACGTCGCATATCAGAGATCGTTGAAATTCGGTCAACCATTTTAAAACAAATCCATTTAGTTAGGAATATTTAGTAGTTTAGGAAAATTATAAAAATAACTTAAAATGCATTATGGATGAAATTGTTTTAATTTTTTTTCAAGATTACTGACATATTATAGTTTTTTTGTAGAAATTTTAGATAAGAAAGGAAGAGGCGAAACATTGTAAAATGACGTTATGTTTATAAGTAATCGCGCCAGAAAATAATAAATAAAACATGAAAACACGAATGTTGCTTGTGTAGCGTTGAAGACGCCACCTGCGTTTCACGAGCAACGAAAGCAACTGGAGCGAGCAAAAACGGGCGACTTGCTGAAGGCGAAGATCCAACAGAGACCGGGCAGAGACGAGCTGGTACGACAACACATCCTCGAAGATGTGGGTCATGTGGATCCGAGCCTGGCCGAGCGGCAACGGATGCTGAAGAAGGCCAGACTAGCCGATCAGCTCAACGACCAGCTCAGCCATCGACCCGGACCGCTCGAACTCATCCAGAAGAACATCCTTCATACTGAAGAGCCCATCGAAAGGGCGGTCAAAGGTATCTCTTCGATAACGTCAACCTTCATTTATGCATGAAGAGATTTAATTAATCATACGATTAGTCCATAACAAAAAAACTATTAGATATAGGTATATAAATCAAAAACAAAAATAGTAAATTTGTAATCACAATGTTTTTTGTCTCATTAATTTATTTCTCATTTCTCATTAATTTTGTTGTCTTCAAATTGCCCACCAGTACATGCAATTCTGTAATTACACGATTTTTCACGATTTTAATAATTGAATCTTTTCTCTAGAGGGTCACATTCCCTTCAAGGCTACCTGCGAGGGACAAGTGACGAAACCCCAACACCCGAATCATTATATTACCTTCGAGGATGATTCCCAGAGTTCAGAGGGCGCACCCTCACCACAACTGGAATCGCGATCGTCGGACGTCTTGGAAACCGCGGCAGCTTCTGCAGGCATTGTCACGGTTTCCCTCAGCATACCAACGACCGGCGGCGCCGTTGTAGTCTCGTCCACGTCACCGGTCTTTCAGCAGACGTCCTCGGAGTCAACAATACAAACCTTCGCTGAGCTTTGCAACACCGTCGTAGGTACCCAATCGCAGTCAGGGCAGCAGAGTCAACAACACACATCTACACAGGTAAATTCGAAGCAACAACGACAATCACACAAAAGCTTAATTTTCCTTGATTTATGAAAGTTTATTTTTTCTGACTAAGACAATTACAACAGTTTTTTGAAGTTAATGTGTAAATATCTGCGCGACAAATAAAAAAGCTCTAATCGAGTGTAACGAAGATTAATTATAACGACGACGACAATTCCGACATTTGTCGTCGCGGACAATTGACGATTCGTATTGATGACGATCGATAGCGAGAGTTTGAAAAGCCATCAAGCGATATCCTGTCTCCGTTTTTAATAGGCGAGCCAGACGAATGGCTCATCGGCGACTCTCCTACCATTGGCGCCGGCGCCGAGCCCTATGTCTTTGGGCTCGACGACGTCCAGTCTCAGTCCCTTGTCCAACATCTCGATAGCGTCGCCTCCGGCACCGCCGCCTGCAGCGATCACTCCGCGGCCTCAGCCAAGTCCAATAGCCGCCGTTGCTGCCGTTGCTGCCGCGGCCGCCACCACGTGCCAAAGGAGCGATGCTCCCGGGAAAGACAAGAACAGAAAGAAGTCGAAGACCAAAAGCCAACCCAAGACCCGCACGATCAAGTTCCACGAGTACAAAGTAAGTTCGCTTTCAATTTATTGTGTCAACATTTCGGCGACGAGAACAACTGTGTCATTCTGTGTGACTTGCACAAACGAAAACAGTCTGAGACTTCATTATCCCTTTATTGCCGCCTCGCAGAATAATACTATTCGTTCTTTCGCGTCTGGAGGTATCGATAATAAAATCGAATTTATTATGCTCGAGAATATTATGTCTTCAGAATGACTATTAAGACTTGTAATGAAAGATATTAAAGATGGTCTGAGAGTCTCCAAATTCTGACATCACTGTTTGTAATCAGCATTATATATAATATGTAGACGTTAATATATTAAGTAATTTATACAACACAAAAAGTTTCTTAGCTTGCACCATCTTACAGTGCAAGATTAGTTTAAAAAATTTTTTCCGAAAATGAGCTGCTAAGCATCGAACTCAATAAAATAAATGTCGATGCATATAAAGTGCAAAGTATTTTTTGAATCAAGGCACGAACCAAAGAGTGTATACAGAGGCGCGCGATAATTATCGTGTATCCGGGACCACATCGGATGGCATTACAAATTAGTTTCCGTGGAGGAGTTGCGCGTCGGCCAGTGTGGGCTAACGGAGAGCCGCATTTCGGCGTGGCAACGAGCGAAGCAAAAAGACAAGATGAGCAAAAAAGAGAATGACGCGAGAGCAAAAAGAGAAGAACGAAGGATAGAAGATCGTTATGCCGAAGAGCAAGAAGAAGGTAAGATAAAAATGAGCACAGACGTGAATTCCGGCTCCTGTGAACCGGTAGGAAAAGTCCAATTCAGGGAGAGGAGGGGCCTGGGAGTGGAGGAGGGAGAAACATTGGAGGAAGATCGTATCGGAGTGATTAACTCTCGCGATCTTTTCCCGAGAGGGGAACTTGGAGGGGCCCACCTCGTTAGCTCTGAGTAATTCGAACGCTAATTGCACTTAAGAGCGAGAAAGCCAGGGAGCGACAAGAGCGGGTCTCTTCCCTCGGATTCTCCCCGATAGACGCCGGGCCAAGCTGAGCGGAACGGCCGTGCCGAACTTGCGCGCTGGGATCCGAAACATCCGAGATACGGCTTGGAGCTGGTGTGAAAGTAAGCCGAGAATGGGCGTGCAAATGAGAGCGCAGAAAACATCTTGATGTATCATTTATCACTCGGCACGGTCTGAACCGAAGCTACGTCACCTCATTTACCTTCTTCGACTCTTCTCTTTACGATGCACATCGAGAGACGGACAGTGATGTCAGGAAATATATCTCAAATCTGTTCGCGGATCAACGTTACGTAAAACAAGAGATGCACAAAAGCGGTTGCGCACATTTATTTTGGCTTGCAAATCGTTACGATTGCAAACATATAGGCGTGCTCATTATGGTAAAGCGATCATTTTTTTTTTTTTTTTACTTACGTAATAACTTTTGCTGCAGGGCCCGCCAAACGCGCAAAAGACGCCAGTGTCATCTAATACTTCCGGTCTCGGTGCCACACCACCCGGTGAAACTAGTTATGAGCTGCTCCTGCAGCAACAGCAATTGTTTCTCCAGTGGCAACTCGAATGGCAGCACAAGGTACATACATAAGTTTTTTTAATGCAGATTTTTTCTCTTGTAAAATAATGTATGTTTACAAGAAAGAGAGAAAGAGAAAGAGAAAGAGAGAGAGAGATTAAAAAATATTTTGTTCATTCAGTATCCACAAATTATTTTGCCGGCCGCGCAGAAGCCACCATTGTCACTTAGTAGCAACACGAGCGATACTAGTAGTGTAAATAGGAACGCTACTAGCCCCACTCCTTCCAATTCCTCAAACAATTTTTCGGAACAGCCTCTGTTGAGGCCCTTAGGCAAGCTAGAAGATATGAAAGGTACACTGAAATTGCGTTGAATACGAAAACTTTTTGTCATGTAGCACAGAAAATAATTTCAAATATCATGTATGCAGTGAGTGATCTTAAGGTAGAATTAAAACGACGGAACCTGCCGGTGTCGGGATCAAAACCGCAGCTAATTGAACGATTAAAACCCTTTACGGAGTCGTCGAACAGCAACTCAACTTCTAATTCTAATGGGTTGCACGTAACGCACATGGGTCATATTTTGATGGACACGCCTGGTCCAGTAACGACAGACGAATCCAGCTCGCAAGCCAAAAGTCCGAGTTCTATTGTGAAAGATGAGCCGAATAGTCCGCGAACTGCATCGCCTCACAACAGCGAACACGACGATCCGTCGAGTCCACCAGGTAAAGAAAATAACGTCATCTCAATAATTTTTTTTTTTTTGTTTTTTTGTTTTTTTGTTTTTTTTGTTTTTTGTTAAACGTCACTTTAAGTGTTTTGTCTCTTCGTATAAAAAGTCAATAGGATTTTCGAACAAGATCTTTGATTCGAAAGACAGCACACGTGGGTGTTTTTACGATATAGTTCGTGTTTTAGGAGATGATATCATCAAAGTTCAGAGGAAACGGATAGAGGAATTACAGCGTGAATTATACAAGTCACAGCAGCAACTCCAGCAAATTCGCCAGACACAGCCTGCGACAGTGCGTGCTGAGAAGTTGATGCTTCAACAACACATACAGAACAAAATGCAGCAACAACAACTGGCGTTACATTTGCAACAGCTTCAGCATTTGCAGCAGCAGCAGCAGCAGCAGCAGCAGCAGCAGCAGCAACAGCAGCAGCAGAATCAACAACAAACACAACAGCAACACGCCACAATTCAGCAACTCAACGCAAAGGCAAGTCTCGCGGCTTTTTTACAAGCGCAACCGAATAATGCAACTGCCATTCTTGACTCTGCAACTCTGACCGCAATCAACAATAAGAAAAATCAGTCCAAGAACAGTACCACAGTCCAAATACCTACGGCAATCGTCCTAAATCTGGCAAAACCGACCAAGCTGAATGGTTCGCTGCTCAGTGCTCTTGTAGCGCAAGCGCAAGCTCAACAACAGCAACAAACTACTAGCACTTCTGAGGACGTTAAGCCGCCGCCACCGCAATATGACGAAGCCGCTAAGTTGTTGAAGGTAATTAGATTATGCTTCTTTATTATAATATTGCAAAACAATATGACAACAAAATGAGTTTTAGAACATTATAATTCTCTCTCATATTGTCCATTTATGTGCACGATTTATTTATAAAGGTGAAAATTGAGCCGGTCCAGAAGAGTCATATAAAGAGTCAAGTTGTCGACGACGTATTGGAGATACTTATCAAAAACGGTGAACTTCCACCAAGCGCCGCACAAGATCCGGCTACTCCCACGACTCCGAATCGTCAACTGCAACAGAATTTGGTTTTTACTGCGCCAGCAGACAGTCCGACTCAGTCATTGGTCTTCACGGCCGCCAGTCCAATGAGTCCGATCAGTCCGATACCGATGGAGGTGTCTCAGAGCGGTTGCCCAAGCCCGTCGACGCCGGCTCCACCGCCACCACCGCCGTTACCGTTAACAACGTTCTCTATTCAGTTACCCAGTGCACTACAACAATTACAGCAACAAGAAGAGATTTCGTCTTTCAACGCAGATCTTTTATCTTCCGAGGCCGAGTTGGACGCCACGATGTTGCTCAGTCCTGAATCGGCGCAACAAGCGTCTCCCGATCCTCAGCCGCCACAAGAAGTGACGTCTTCGGACAATGCAAATTTAGATCTCAAAGTAAGTTTATTATATAGAACACAAAAAATAGTAATTTATTAAAAATAATATTTGTATTTTTTCAGGAATTAGGATTGGACTTGGAAACGTTAGATCCGATGGATTTCGGCCAACTTGAGTGTGATGTGCCAATGGACATGGACGATCCTGATTGGTTGGATTCTTTAATGCCGCAATCGCCACAAGCTTCTACGATTTCCACAACACTGTCGTCAACTAATCATCAACCTACCACACCATCGATTAGCCTTTCGTCTACCACAGATATTTACGACCCATTATTGAGTAGCAGTCAATACTCATTCGATCTCTTTAACATAGAAGACTCGGACTTCAAGATGTCATCCGAATTATCTCCAATGAACTGGGATAAAGTAGATTTTGCGACCTAGCCCCAATTACTCTCTTGCAATCCGGCGTTGTGTACTTAATTCTCGGCAAGTAAAACAATCAAATACCTAATTCGAAAGAGAAAGAGAGAGAAAGAGAAAAAGAAAGAGACAAAGTCGGAACACTGGTGAAGTGCATTTTATATATATATATATATATATATATTTACACACACACACACACACACAAATATTTCGAAAATATATCAACATTACATTGAATGTACTTATATACGCGCGACTATAATTATTGATTAAGATCGAGGAATATCAAATTATGGGCCAGTTTTACATAATTCAACGCGCGTTGTGCCGTTTTTGATTTTCGAGTAATAAAATTTTCGCTAGCGTTGTTCTTTTGGTCGACACAATCAATCCTTCTGCAGAAAAAACCCATTAATGTCAAATATAGATTTAAGACTTTTTGAGTGTTTCTGCGACTTAAAATTTTCGATTAAATAACAAATTTACGCGTACTATGGCAAATTTCTCTGCAAAAAAAACAAAAAAAAGAAAAAAGACAATAGAGTTCCAGGATCAAAATTATTTGCGACACTTTCAAAATGCTCTAAAAAATTAGTCTACGACGCGATTTAAAGTTAGTTGACTGTCCAGTCGTGTGTTGCTTGTGAGTTTTAATAACTACGAGATATAGCATGTGTATCAAAAAGCAAGAGACGAGAAACGTGTATATGATCTTGCGTATATATCATCTGCGTATATATGATCTTCTCGTAAGTAATCCCCTCGGCCGTAAGTTTCCTGGTCTCCTATCCTTTTCCTCAAATCATAATCATAACATAACCACATAATACTATATATATACTTACAGAATCTAATATAATGCATAATAGTTATTGTAAAGAAATCTTACATATACATATATTGAGCATTATACGTAAACATGTATGTAAAATATATTTCTACATATGCGCCTGATGTCTGCAAGTCGAGTAACGTTTCAGATACACGAGTTCAAGGACTTTTTAGCGCAGCTATACATATTTTCTAAGCCACAGAGCATGTGATGTTAGGAATTATTACGTATTTTAATCGATAATATTATTATATTGAAGAGAGAAAAAATCGTGAAACGGCTGCGTGCGCAAGTATTACGTAACAATTCTGCACCGGAATCGATTTGTCACGGCGCGGTCCTTCGATTTTCTTCCGCGACTACTAATCTTTTTTTTGTTGCTTTGTGACATTCCATGTTTCTAAACCAATTATAAACAAGAGAGATCGAATTCACGCCTGTCGCAACTATTACGCACGTCGCACGAGCGATTGCTACGCGAATCGAAGATTCTCGCTCCAAACTGTCTTCTGAGTTAATCTTTGAAGACCAAGCGGCTTTGCATGTCGTAACGACGAAGGACCACGCCGCTGAGCTCGGTGACGGGAAAAAGAATGTGTATATGTGGAAGATGCGAGCGTGTTTTGAAGAGCGCGAGTGTTTGCCTGAGAGAACGTAAGGAAACTTCGGATTAATCGTAACGAAAAAAAGATCACAATATTTGTGATGAATACATTTGAACAAAAGTTCAAAGAATGTTTAAATAATAGAGAAAAGTCTGACTAAATAGTCTCTTTTTCACAATAATGTGTGAAATTTTTTTCTACGTATTTCCTATTTTATCAGATATAAAATTTCTACTATTTATAATGCCTAAAATTTCTACTATTTATAATCGTAGAACATTACTATTCTATATACTAAAATTTATAAGATAAATATATAGCTGTATGTAGAGTTGTTACGATTGACTCCAGGAGTTTTCTTGCGTGTGTGTATGTATGATATGTGTTAATATTATGTTTATGGACAGCGATGGTGCTAATTGAAACCCCACAATATACAGATTAATTGTTCCTATAAAACATCATGATTGTTGTTTTTTTCTTCTTTAGAGAATCTTTTTTTTGCATTACACAATGTTTAAGTTTTCCCTCGCGACCGATGTGCCTCGAAGTGTTGATTTCCTGCGAGCTATTCAGTTCCAAGCGGGACGTTGCGCGATATGTATCGAATGAGAGAAAGAGAGAATGTTATATATCTGTTATTAGTTCCGAATGAGAGTAAATTTTAGTAAGATATATTCCTACGATCATACTAACAAAACGGTATATTGGACCGCAATTATACATTTTTTCTACCTGCATTCACCATAAAAGCAGCAAAAGAAACAAAATGCAACATTCCAAACATTACGCTCCACGGAGAATCCTAAACTTCGAGGTACAGCCATGTTCTGTATATGCAAGAATATGATAAAAAGAGAAATCAAAAACGGATGGCAACAACGCGAACGTGCATTATAATGCATTGTAATGCCGAATTTGTCGAGACACGCGTGGGAAGTAATTAAGTCAGAACTCATTGTACTTAATTCATTGCATTTAATTAAATGAACCTGTTTCTGCCTCCACTCCTCGTTATCCCGAACTTTTAGAACTCTGGACCTATTCTGTGTAACTTCATAATACATGCGTTACAAGTTACAGAATAAGTTCACAAGTCGAAAAAACATTTCCTTTCTTTTTGTTATTAAGTTGATATACACACACACACACACACACACGTATGTACATATGTATGACAGAGTGTACATACATATATACATATACACTCTGTCATATCAATAGAATCAGCTAATTAATTTGCTGATAAATATTTGTTTAAATATTTTATAAGTATTGTTCTTTTCTTAACGATTCTTAGACTATCAATTATCCATAATACTATTCATCTCAAAGTTTGCTTCATAATCGTTTTACCGTAAGCGTTTTACTAACATTTGCATTTAAATTCTCGCTCTTAAGTCACTCCCCCCGCCGTTGTCTCTCGTACTGTAAAATACTTTAAATTATTATGACGCTCTTGGAAATGACAAATATGTGTGACCCGACACTTAAGGGATGTCTATCACGGAACATGGTGGTTCATATCGAAGTGAGGAAAAAGTGCCAAAAAGAGTACCTTTGCCACTACTTAGCATCACTTTATAAAAAATCATCACTCATGTCACCATCTGTTGCCATGACAATAATGATTTTATTCTTCTGTAAAAATTATTGTATATACATATATATAAAATATTAAAATGAGAGAAAAAGTATGTATACATGTGTGTTTTGCAACGACGAGATTGACTGTAATGAATTTATTTAAAGTAATCAACATATTATGATAATAAAAAAAAGAGAATTGTCATAACAATGACGCGTCTTTACTTTAATAATTAAACTCATGGCAAGCACCGTACTGTTTAGCATCGCAATTATTGAATTTCGAGTCGTTCATCATGATTCTGCGGATGATTGATTGATCTGTCAGGCTGTGCGAATCTGGTAGTCTGTCTTATGTGGTACGTCTGCAGTGTACGTACGCATATATATGTGTCTTTATAACTTGCATTAGCAAGCGCGAGAATAATGTAAACGCAGCCAAACAAAAATGTGAAACACATAAACCGCATCTATATTGTGTATGTATGTATTGATGTATTGATGTATGTATGTATGTATGTATGTATGTATGTATGTATGTATGTATGTATGTATGTATGTATGTATGTATGTATGTATGTGTATATATATATACACACACACACACACACACACGTGTGTGTGTGTGCGTGTGTGTGTGTACATATATACATATATATATATATATATGTACAAACAAACCGCGCGATTGTATCGAGAGAAAACCGTAGAGAGGGATACAATAACGTCGTACGCGTGAAAACACATTTTGTATGAGCAATTGTGAGGAAGCGGTATATATGTAAGTTTTTTGTTATTAAGTATCATTGAATTTATTGTAATGATATACTCTTAAGTAATGATCACGTAATTATTACTAGAGAGAGTGTTATTTATTTTTATTTGTTGCAACTTTATCAAGAGAGAGATTGCCTTCCATTTGAGTAAAATAAAAATAAATACAAAAAGTTATTCGCTTAGATGCCGTGTCTCTCCTTGTCTCTCCGTGTCTCTCCCTGTCTCTCCGTGTCTCCCTGTCTCTCAGTGTCTTTTGAGACAGGGAGAGACCTCTCCCTATCTCTCCCTGTCTCTCTCTGTCTTCTTTTCCTTTTGCTGTGAGATTGTTTTACAATTTCATTAGTTTATTTGAATAGCAGAATTTCTTATTTGTGTTCTAATACGTAAAATTGAATCAAGGAAGGCCAATTTTCTGTACAATTGTACAATTGCCTTAACAAAAATTTTAATATTAATCAGCTCAGTTATATATCGCCAAAGTATTTACATACCTTAAGATCACATAAAATCTCGTGTCAGCAGTTATGTCTGCACGTTTATCACTAGTAAGGAAAGGGGAAATTAACATTGATGCTGACTAATCAGTCTGTCATGTCAATTTACTTTTCGCGCCTAAATTCATATATCTGTAGCAATTCTAAAATGGCAGTGTTCAATGGCTGCGTTCAGCAGAATTCAGTGCTTGTGAGGGAATATGTGCGTAACGACGAGTTTTGTCATTCGCTAGTATTATTTTTTATGTTTTTCATTTTTTCACGTCACTAGTTACGTGAAAAAACTAAAGGAATATGTTACGAGTTCTACATTATTCAAATACACTCTCAAATGTGTATAAAGCCGTTCTACATTAAGCGCAAGACGCAAGTCTCGTGGAATTGACTATGGGTGCTTTCCAGTACGTACACAGGCGACACTGTGTAAAGTGTCTAGTGTGAGTGAGTGACACACTGATATGCTCTTTCTCACACAAATGGACACTGTGTTACACAGTGTCGCTTGTGTACGTAGTTGGAAAGCACCCTATATATATATATATATTGTTGCGAGATGCGTTCCTCGTTGTCACCCGTTGGGGAGAAGTCTCGTTTGATCGTTCATCTGGTTGTGCGGCGACTATTTGACAAAGGAACGGGTTAGCGACGGGGTTGTTTGGTCGACAGGTTCAAGAGATTAGTTTGAGACGGGGAACGGAGCGATACGGACGCGGGACGCGAGGCTCCGTTCTTTTCTGTATTCCTGCACGCTTTTCTGTATTTGTTAATAAAGAGTGTTAACTGTTCCACTGCGCGTCTCGTT
>QVOA01002844.1:0-18352 GCA_014825685.1 Pseudomyrmex cubaensis
TGTGTGTGTGTGTATGTAAATATATATATTTACATATGCACATATTTATCTTCTTGGACGTGTGTATGTGTATTGTTAATGATAGAATTTTCATGTGTTCTACATCAGACAGTATTCTACCAACGATTATTTCCGTTTGTTTCAGGCTTCCGCCACCGCAACAGCAAGTGACAGTGGGTTCTCTGGGCGGCGGTTTAAGTGGTGCCGGGAATGGCGGTACCGCCACGGTAGGCGCGCAGAGCCAGGCCATGGTGATGCCGGGTTTTCCGCTTCGCGCCGCAGCGGTGCCGCACTACTCCCCGTATTCGCCGTCGCGCTTTCATATCGATAAACGTTGCCAGCACAGATGCTCCTGGAAATGTTTCTCGATCGCGATGATTCTTCTGGCTGTGGCGCTAACGGCTATGTTGGCGTACTTTGCTAGTAAGTTTATCATAATTATATCACTTGAAAATCGTTCGATATATAAAGTTGACAACTCAGAGAAAGAGAGATATAGAGTTTTTGATGACTGTACTAATTAATCTTGAATAAGCATCAAACCATCTGCAAATTGTTCTAGGTTATAATTAAATTTATTCTTGTGATATATACAACAGCAAGGGGCTGTTTAATGTCATCATTTTGTAAATAGTATTTAGCCGCGCTGTAAATGTAAATGAGCTGTTTTTATTAATCCCAAAGCGTACGTCCGACTGGTGTAACACACCATCGGATAGTTCACGCAATTCTATTGCTGGCTGACCCGAAATTCACGGTACAATAATTCATTATTAACTTGCAAATCTCGTTACGACTAACCCCAACCCACCTAATGCTAAAATCCATCGGAACGCCGACATTACTGCGCCACGCTAATCCCTATACGCAGAAGGGTATTATACATATGACTGACACCATAACATTCCGTATGAAGGCATGACGAATTTCACATAATCATGTAAATTATAATTAAATGAAACTCACGAATATCGGTATGCGATAATTTATATTTCCACCCTATTTTTTAAAGAGAGAGAGAGCAAAACAAACGCGCATTGTTCACAAAACAATATTATCGAATATTTGAATTTTCTAGATTTATTACAATTGTATCTACTTTCTTCTTCTTCTCAGTCTGTCTTTTTCTCTCCCTTCGCCCTCCCATGTGTTTTGGTATTTCGCGAACAATTCAAGAGTCCGAACGATCAAAGTCCGCTTCATGACTTTATCATCCGAAGTCGCAGGAACTGAAGAGATTTACTGCGAGAAAAGAGAAACACGCATAGAGTCGGGCCGCATTGTGTGTCCCGCGCGAATCTATATACAACATCCTCCACCTACTTTCTTCTTCAGGAAAGAACTGTTTTCTCTCGACGTCCATATTCTTCTTTCTTCGCTCGTTCCGCGTGTCGTGAGGGAGAAGGCGAAGGGAGATTGCAAAGTCGGCTCTCGGCCTCGAGAGGAGACCGCTCACCAGCTGTTATTTCTGCATTCCAGTAAATCGAGTCTGGAATCCAATCTGCCTGTTTGCTACTGCATCCACTATCCTGAATCTCGCACGTTATTCCCTTCCACCCTTCGCATCCGTATACCTCTTACGGTCGTTGCAGGTCAGATCGTCGTGCACGCACACGTGATAATGACAAAATTCTGTTCGAATCCCTTCTCCCTTTCTCTCGTTTTGGGACGCACACGAATTTCGACGCTTCTCGCTAATTTGACACATGCGTGTCTGTGACTTTTGCATAACCAAAATCGTCTCGTAATAAACCATTTCTCTCTTCTGGATTTATTTACAAAACGATAAGCGCGCGACATATAATTGATACGATCGCTCTCGAGGTAATCGGGGCGATTTATTAAAAACTACAATTCGATTGATCCCTTTGTTTCACGTAACGAAGAAATGTCATAAATTATGCCATTCAGTAGTTTAACTCGTCAATAATAGCGACATTGTAAGCACAACTCGATAATGCTGTCGTGTCTAGACTCACGCTTCGACGGATCGGAACGAAAGGGTAGACGGATCGATTGTAAACATTTCATTATAACGTGTACAAGCGGAAGTGATGTGTGTGTATGTGTGTGTGGAACGGATCGACGGGGATGGATAATCCTACGATAATCCGAGAATCATTCTCGGGAATGAATCGCTCTATACATCGATCCGGAAGTATATAATTGAAAAAGTTGTTCCTTTGCGCGCTCACCGCTAAACGTGCTCGCTGTCCTTTACGTCTTCCCATTTCTCTTTGCACAAGCAAACGGACGGACATGACGAATTTTCCTCCCGATTTTCGTGTTACGAAGGCCATTTTGAATTTTCTGCCAGTTTAACGCCCCGAAATTTGACAGTCTTAATAACTTGGCGGTGAAATAATATCGCGCAAACGAGGAGAAAGGACGGTGGGGTTGGAAAGGGGGGTAAAACCACTAAATATATCGACGCTGGAGAGTACACACATCGGTGAATCGCGATTTGTCAACTCATCCGCGCGGTAATAACACGTGAATTCAATTATGTGTTATCGGTGTTTTGTTGCGTTGATAAGCCAAGAGGTCGTTAGAAGGGATTGCGGGATTCCCGCCTCTTTTTAAAAACTCTCGTTAAACCGCGTAATTAATTCGTGGTGCTCGCGGCGCGCACGAGACAGATAATTAATTAAACCGCAATATCCTGCCACGGATAAGGGTTTTATTGCCGAATTTATCATGATGTTTAAATTCAACGAACTTGCACACTTATCGCGCAGACACAACATTAATATAAATTGCGCGAGACTCTTGGGACGTGTCATTAGTCATTCGGCATAACGAGTGCGAAATTTATATACATCGGCGCTATTTTGCTCGTAAAAAAAAAATATATATATATATATATATAAACCGCGGAGAGATACTGAAACGTTATTCTGTTTGTTGCTTCAAAAACCTTTGGATTTGTGATAAGGCAGTTATCCAAAGATATATAACGCTATAACGTACAAGTGCAGTTGAAACTGTAAGATGGTAAGACCTCGAATTTTATTACGCGGATACGTTGCATTAAAAGTTACTCAAGCAAAAAGATTGGGAAATCTCGGTTGTCATGGGAAATCTAGTCTGCCATCGTAATTCGAAAGCGATTGTTCGAATTTATGAACCCCATTAGGCCGCGCTTTCACATTCGAGCTAAAGCCGTTCTTGATTCCTGACGTCATAAAAGCGTCGCATGGCGATGCTATTTTGTGCAGAGAATACCGGTCGTACATTATAAACATAACATTTATCTCTACGCGGAATTGTATGTAAGGTCTCCATAGAGATTTCTTTCTTTTTTCTCTATCTTTTACAGCCGTTAAATAATAGTCGACTGGTGTTTGCCATTGATCGAAAGAATCTCTGAGAAAATAGACACGTAACGTGTAACACGTTAAATAAAGAAACATATAAATAAGTTTAATTATTCGTGTGTTTAATTTAACTATTTCTCAATATTATATTACAGTAATAAACAAATAAAAAAAATTTATTATAAATACCAGCATGTGCGATTGATGTTAAATTCTCGACTAATAATGCTACAACACATCATAGTATGACATATATAATAATTAATGATAAATGTTTATTTATATTTTTTTTGTCATATATAATAAATGTTACGTAAAATATAGAAGAAAGACTATAGATTGTAATATCACGATCACGAAGATAAGATTTTTATCTTAACGAGGATGTCCTGTTTACCTTTCAGCAGTGAGTTCTATGCGCCAGGTAGACAGTACTAACTGCATTCTGGTTCAAGATATCAAGACTGTCACTCATGAAAACGCACACATTCACGACTCGATATCCACGCAGATACCCACAGAAGGTAAATATCGAGCGGTATTAATTTGCATCTACTCTGCATGATGTAAATACTCTCGCGTACAGCGTCACACGGTAATTGCTTTTGGGAAGCGCGACTGGATGAACATTTCATCGATATAATGCCTTTAGTAAGGACTATATCGTCGCGCATCCAAATGTCATTTGCTGTAAAGATGTTACACGATGCGATCCGCATCAATTCGGAAGGATAATTGAACAATTGAGTTATTTGTGCGCTTGTTATGAAGAGACGCAGAAAGCTTGACGGATTTGGAGCGAAGTGCGCAACAATGATAAAGAAAGAAAAACTGCCGAGTAATGTTGACAATAAAAAAAAATATATATATATAATCTTCTGACTTGATTCTACATGTGTACATTTTTATATGTATGAAATCATATAATTTATATTTGTTTTTAAAATAATACACGTATGTCTGCAATATGAAGAAGAGTAAACTTTTTCAAGATTTTGCCTATAAAATAATTTAGCATGCGATGTAAAGATAGAAAAATTTTCTTGCGATTTTCGCGACATAATTTACATCTCTAAATTATATTTGACAATTTTTACATTTGCCCAGAATCACTGCCAACGAGCACAGCGGAGCATTCGAGCGCCGCCGATAGCGCCGGTGATCAGCAAAGCGATCCGCAGATTCAGCAATCGGCGCAACAATGGCCGGCCGTTCTCGAGTTGCAGGCCTACAATGTCGCGCATTCCGCTGTCATTCAACCGTACCACTTTTGGAACACTGAGTTTCGTAACAAGCAACCGGCATTCATTAGGCTGAACCTGACCCTGCCGTGGGGCGCAAACTTCGCCGTGTACGGCAGGCGGAACGTCGCGCCCAGCGTCACGCAGTACGACTTCGTGGAGTTCGTTAAGGGCGGCAGGGTGGTGCACAGACTAAAGAGAGACGTCACGGCGGAGGCTGTGAGTTTTATGAAGTCTAGCAATCTACAGGACGTTTATACGGGAAGTATGGCGCAGCCGGCCACCTATCAACACGTGCTCGTCAAGAGAGACATCGTGGAACCGTTGATGGTCAACGTCAGTCTGTTGCAATATTTCGACACCGGTGACTGGTTTTTGTCCGTGTATAACGACGAGTTGCAGCCTTACAAGGTTACCTTGGTCGTGACGGAAGCTGAGGGAGTTTCCACCACGTGTCCAAACGATTGCTCCGGTCGTGGATCGTGCTACATTGGCAAATGCGACTGTATAGACGGATATCAGGTGCGCTCTCTCGGTTCCTCGTCAATCCTCGTAAACATATTGTCTAATATATCAAGTGGAACCTGTAGAATGCGATATCTCGTCGTGATTTCAGGGTGCTGATTGCAGCAAAAGCGTGTGCCCGGTTCTGTGTTCCTCTCACGGACAATACGGCGGCGGTATGTGTCACTGCGAGGAGGGCTGGAAAGGCGCCGAGTGTGACATACCGTTAGGTGATTGCCAAGTTCCTGATTGCAATCAGCACGGTCAGTGCGTGAGAGGATCGTGCGTCTGTAATCCAGGCTGGAAGGGCGTTTTCTGCGACGAACGTAAGTTAATGACGCTTGTAGCAAAGAAAAATCGATCGATCCGAGAAAACACTAACAAAAGACACTTTAAGATGTTGACTATATTCGTATGAATTAACATGAATTAACTCAAATTGATCTTTTTGGAGGGGAAAAAAATAAAATTTTATTATGAGTTTTTGAAGAAAAACAAAATATAATTCAGTTAGCATATTAAAATAACATGTTGATACAAAAACAGTTGGGAACAAAGTTATCTAATTGTAAAGTCAACATGTTAAAACCATGTTTTGGATTGTGTAATAAAAAACTTCAACAACACCTCGTGTTTGTTCTGAATTTGGAGGAATAATAACGATAACAGATTTTATCTCTCATCGAGAAATTGTTTGAAAAATATCGGGAATGCGATTCGCGATGTCGTGGAACGCGCGCGTCATGGCGCGTCTTTCAGCTTTAAAAACAACTTAGCGGAAGTTCCCGGCGGGAACGTTTACCTCGAACATCTATTTCTACCCCGGAGCGTTATTTCCTCATGTTTGTCACGGCACCATTAATTTTCCCATAATTCAAGCGTTCCCGGCTTTCTATCCGAGGAGATTCAAGATATTAGTAATGCAGAGCCCCCGTCGGTGGAGAGAACACAGCCGGGCTATGTACAATCTATAATTAATGCACGCGGAGTTCTCCAAATTTACATATGGGTCAAGCCGTGCCAATTCGGCGCGACAATTAGTTTCATATTGTTTCGCGGGAATTTGAATAATACACAACGCACCGAACGTGTGTGCACTGTGTGCGCGCCGCCGCTGCATTCGATAACGTTATAATTTCACACTCGGGAAACTTCCGGGGCCCCGAATGACGTACGATATAAATGACGAGATTATTCGCCGGGAACGAGACGCTTCGTCTCTGACATTCTCACGGTCCTCGTTAGAGATACGCTCGCCCGTCGCTTTTTCCTAAACGCAGACGAAAACGATATTAGTTCCACGTCACTGGAATATGTCAGCTCCAATCGTAGGAACGATAAATTCGAGGAACGGAATAAATTTGCATCAGTCGCGACACGATGGCAAATGAGAACTAACTGGCTAAATCCGTAAAGAATCATTCGAACTCCCCGCGAATCGAGATACTGAGATTTCATCGTTCACTTTTAAGATTTATGATGTGCAAATTTTAAAACAAAATTTGATTTTTGCTTATTGAGGACAATTTTATATATCAACACGTATATCGCATATAAATTGATATTATTGTATTTTAATATCGCCACTTTCTCTTCTCGTGACAACGCAAACGAGTGTGTGTATCCTTCGCGTTTGCTTCTAATGAAAACGAACAAATCTATGATCCCATTTGATGAACGTCGTGCATACATAATGCAAGAAGAATCCACCAGGAATTTCCCTCATCTCTCGCATATATATACATATAACACGGAGCATGAGCGCACCGTCGCGCGCCGAGGACGCTCCGGAATTAAGTTTCATAATTTCCCCGGGGCAGGAGTGAGATCCGCGGGAGTAATGCAATTGTTCCGATGCTATAATTTAAAAAGTTGGTCCATTCGTCCACGCCATGGACGCAATCAGCAGCGGGCAGGCGTGACGGGCGGATGAATGAAGAGCTTGATAACTGAAGGGATGCCCTCGGTAAAACCGGGCGATTGTCTCGAATCGACCAATTCGCTTTTTTTTTTTTTTCAACTTTCAGCCGACTGTTCCGATCCGAACTGTAGCGGTCATGGCGCTTGTGTCTCTGGCAAATGCTACTGCAAGGCCGGTTGGCAAGGCGAGAGATGTAATCAGGTCGACCAGCAGGTGTACCAGTGTCTGCCAGGCTGTTCCGATCACGGCACGTACGACCTCGAATCCGCGGCCTGTGTTTGCGAAGAACACTGGACCGGGGTCGATTGCTCGCAACCGAGCTGCGGCCTGGACTGCGGGCTTCATGGATCCTGCGAACAGGGTCGCTGCAAGTCAGTATATATATCATCTCTTATATATTGGCGCCTTTTATGGATCCTTCGTGGATAGTGCGACCGAGGTTACGGAATTGGGTTAGCCGACGCTTTTCCGGCAGCGGGATTGAGATCAAGAGAAAGTGACATCCATTTCCACACTCGATTGTTTTTCTCAGATTGAAGGGATTCCTCGTAATTTTTCTTTCTTTTTTTTTCTCTCTCTTTTTTTCTCCCTTGCGTGATTTCCCACTTCTTCATGCGAGATCATTATTTTACATTAGTTTACAGAAAGATTTGAAATCGTTCAAACATGGCGATTATTTACGCACAGTATTTTATAGAACATAATGTGCAAGTTCTTTGCAATTTTTTTAAGCAAATAACGTTGAACAGAAAAATCATTAAGTTTTAAATAACTAATGCATGAGGGAAGCATGTCGCGAACATTTAATAGTAATTTACTAAAGTGGAGAGAGAGAGAGAAACGTTTTGTCGGGACGGTGAAATATTGTGGGATACGGGCGAAGAATGGCCTAAAAATGAGTAAATTGCTCGCAGGATCACGGGCACAAAAGTTGAAGCTAAAAAGGTGAAAAATTGCGAGAAAAAGGCGCCTCTGTCTTATGAGGCGCCAACTTATCACAACTCGAAGGACCGTCCTCTCGTCCCTTTCCTACTTTCCTTTGTCAGAATCAAGGACGCGGGAGAGGATCTCCTTTCTCATATTCTAAAGCTGACGCTCATCCACCCCCTCCCGTGACATCTCCGAGAGTTGGCGTAAAAGAGGCTCTAAGTGCAAAAAGTTTCGCACGGCGACGGAACAACTTCGAAACTCGGTTCAAACTCGCATTTTTTATTGCGGCCAGTATAAACGGCGAGAAATGATATTACATTCGGCGATATTCGCATTTAACAAATCTCGTTAAAAACGTATTTGTGTGATTTTTTTTTTAGAAGAGGAATCCGGTCCGTCATTAATATAACGAAATCAAATCGTTGTCGCAGCGTTTTCTTTATATTGATTGTCATAAAAATGAGCACACCATAAATGTGTACAAACATAATGTGAAAGATGAGATAATTTATTTGCAGATGTCACGACGACTGGACCGGAACAAAATGCGATCAAAAACCGTGCGATCCGCGTTGTGCCGAGCATGGTCAGTGCAAGAACGGAACCTGCGTGTGCAGTCAAGGATGGAACGGAAGACATTGCACATTACGTACGTTAAGTAACAGAGCTTTATTTCGCTCTTTATATACACACTATACATGTTATATAAATTCAGTTCTTTACTCTCTGATTAAACGCACAATGTTATATTATTCAAAACTAATTGAGTTTATTGACTATAGTTATTAGATCTAGTGTGTTTTCTTTTTTAAAGCCGGATGCGAAAATGGATGCAGTCGCCACGGTCTCTGCACATTACAGGACGGCGAATACAGCTGCGAATGCTCGACCGGATGGGCTGGTAGAGATTGCAGCATACGACTCGAATTAGAATGTAATGATTACGTTGACAATGACGAAGGTGAGCTTTTAATTAAAAAAACACCGAGATCTATTGAATTTCGAAGGAAATAATTAAAAAAAATAAATTTCGAGGGAATAATAAGTATAGTATATAGTAATATTGTGATTTAACACACACACGCACATAAGAAAAAGCAGTGGCAAACACAACAAACTAGAAAGAAAATTACAGTATCAACATGAGCAAAATTACATAACTTTAAGATTTTCTTCTATCTCATTCTCTTAATCAAGCTCTCAACATATAAAAATTCGGAAAACAGGACTTGTCGGAAAAAAATAGAATTTATTTAAACAGCAAGACGTGCTCGAATGAATATCTAACAGATCGCTTTTCTCAGATGGCATGTTGGACTGTTCTGATAGCGAGTGCTGCTCGCACGACGCTTGTTCAGAGCACATCATGTGCCTCGCTAGTAATAATCCTGTGGACGTTCTTCTCCGAAAACAACCGCCCAGCGTTACAGCGTCCTTCTATCAGCGAGTCAAGTTCCTCGTTGAGGAGAACAGCGTACAGAGTTACGCTCACATGGATGAGTACACGGAAAGGTAAGATCGATCATTTCCACTCAAACGGATTAAAATTCGAAATTAGAATTTGCCTAGTTCCTTACTTTCATAATATAAGTGAGATTGACGTTCGAACGACCGGGAACTGGCCGTTTTCTTTTTTCGTTTTTTGAAATTTTTCAGACTATATTTTCTGCAAAGTTTTTGAAGATATTTGATCTCAATCATTGGATTTTTTAAATTGTTCGAGGAACATGTGTTAAACGGCGATGACTCGGTCGATCGCGAACGTTGTACACACATATAACATTTAATGAAAATAAAATAGCATAGCTGCGTGTCATAGTTTAACCTTTTTACGACTTTCATGCGCATTACTTTTCTCATTTTTCTCGTTAGTCAGAATCACGCGTATCATCGTGTTTGTTTGAACACTTTCATTCTTTTTGTGACAAAACGATAGACCGCGAATTTGTCTACAAAATGTGCAGTGAATTTCCTAAAAAGCATTATTTTAATGTTTAAAGTATAATTTACAGGCCTGACGGATTTTTAATATACGAAAATATACATGTCGCGTTACGCTGCACAATGGTTATTGAGAGTTATGAACATAGTAACTCGCGCGTTTTAATCTGTGGTAAAAGTTTACGATGGGGCATATATTAGTTTCTTTGTAATTATTTAATTCTTCTTTTGTATGATCTTTGAATATATATATGCAGAATGAGCAATAATTTCACGTAGAGGAGGACGTTACTCGTTACGTTAATTAAAATATATGTTTTCAGTTTTTATTAAAATATATCGTAGTCGCTTCTAAAATATATTTCACATATTTTTATCAAATATACATACGTTTATTTATGTATATATAATAAACACATGAATAAACAAATTAATATTAAATTCGTCATTGTCTGTTGAAACAAAAACTAATAATTGGCTAAAACAAAATTAAAAAATAATTCCGAAATTATTATAACGTTTTATTTGATATCGTTATTTTGTATAACCATACAAAAGAAGCACAGTAGATATTACAAAAATTATTTTGTTCATTAAACATATTACTTGTCGAAATATTGGTTCACGCATCACACGTTTGCAAATATTTTTTTTTCTTGTTACTGTGAAGATAGTGTAATTAATTATTTATTAATGTTTCTTTCCCCATCGTGAGCAACCATTGAACGCTTCAAAAGTTCGATTGAATCGTCATAAATCCACATCCGTAACAGGTGAAATAACAAGAGAGCCCCCGGTGGGTGACAACCTTACAACCCCCCTGACTATCCTTTTCCTAGTGTTTCACCCTTTTCCCTCCTCCGAATATGCCAATTATCGATAATTACTTCAAACTTATTGTTAAAATAATTACTATCTAAAATCATCTCTTATATAGTATTTGTATGTATATATATATGTGTTATAAAAATATTATCCAATTGTAATTTTTAAATGTAATTAACGAATATCTCTTTCTGATCATAAAAATGTGTGTTATACATTTATCTTAATCTTTACGCATGATAGTCTGGGCAAGAAAATATTATTTAGTAATTTTTCTTAGTAATTTCAATATATCTTCATTAATTAGATAGTATTTACACAAAGTAATATACATAGTAAATAGTATACATAGTTTCTTCACTAGATCTAAAAATTAAATCGTGTTTATTCAATGCAACAGTTAAGAACATTTTATATTATGACATAAAAAAAACATGTGTAAAAAATATATCAAATGTAATTTAATTAAAAATTTAATAAAAATATATCAAATATGATTTAATTATAAATATTAAATTTAAATATAGAAGTTTATTTTTTCTCTTTGACGCACATACACATTATGCTTATGTATGTATATACATATATATACATTTTTATTTTTTGATTGGCATTGAAGAAGAGATTATCGATATATATGTGGCTCAACTGGAAGAGACCGCGTAGGCATTTCGGAGGAATCGTGTATTTTGTCTAGTGTTTCTCCTCTGTGTGTATAACCCTTTACCATCTCACCAGATTTACCAATCACCCTACAGCCGAAGACCGAAAAAAAAAAGGCTCTGTTCTGCCTACGGACTGAAACGACGAAAGTCTGCATAACGAAAATATGCTTAGAGACTTTGCTTTTGTATTATCTTATTGGTTCATTTCAAACACGCGTTAAATGTATTTTAGGCACTGTTCGTTATCGTTATAAAGTATAACAGTTATATTCAGCCTGCGCGCAATATTTATCTAACATAAGAAAAAGGACAGAGATATATATATATTTTTTATTTTCAAAATTGTGTTTTCCAAACACCAATAATCTGGCCATTCATTAAGCGATTGCGAGAAAAAAAAAACGTTCATAGATAAAGCATACGAATGGTTGAGTCAGACAGGCAAGATCAAAAGTCTCTTAACCAGGGAGAATTTGCAATTATCTGTGAAAGTCTCCGTGCTAGAGAAGGTTATCGATGTCAAAGAGTACAGCCGCCGGTGACTCGCCCACTCGTAAAAGTATTTCTAGATATGGTAGACACAAGTTTGAAATTTCTCGTACCGTCTTCTTCTTTTTGCCCGGCAAAACTTTGTGTACGGCGCGTATAATAAGGTCCATGTAGTCGTTGAAGAGAGAGTTCTAGAAATCAAACATCTAGAATACTGTTTCTTGTCCACTGTCCGTTCGTCTCTCGTAATGCTGGAATATCGAATACTGGGTCCGAGTAAGTAGAGCGGCCATTTCTCGCATAAACACACACACACACATACACATACATACACTTTTTTCTTTTTAAAAAGACCTCCTCATTCAAAACTCAGAATAATGCGCACAATAGTTAATTCTCTTGTGTCCAGTACAATTAGAAATTTTATTTCAACTTGTCTAACAGTAAATTTTCTGATATGTACTTGATGTAAATCTTATTTTATTGTAATTTTGATTACTCTTCAAATTACGTTTTTTTTTTACGTAAATTATTTCAATAATTTTATCTATTCGCTATTTGTGTGTTATAGCTTTTAGAGCGCATTTTTCTGAAAACGAGAAGATGCTCGCGTGGATATATACAAGCATTGAATCTATTACAGTATATATTCACAGAATAGCATTGAGGTTGCTCGGACAGAAGTAATCAATATTCAAGGATCGTCCCTCAGTGTAGGGCCTAGATCGACGGAATCTCTCTTCGTTGTCAGTTACCGAGCGATCCTTCCGAACTCGGTTAAACCAACTGATAAAGAGTTTCCCTCGGTCAGGAAGTCGGGATGCGCCATGACGCGCCGTGTCAAAAACGCGGCTTATCATGGAGCTCCAACACATCACCGCGTTATTAACATACGGCCAGTTTTCCGGGCCCTATGTATCATTTATATATATTACATATGTGTGTGCGTTGCGTAGTTTCCAACTTGTGTCTGTCACACTGTATTACCACTCTATGTTGAATGAGTCCGAGAGTGATTGCGTTTATGTTGCGTGACTGGAAGGATCGCGTGTATGATGGGTACGCTTGATTAGTGTGTGTGTCTACGTCTATTGTTTCTGTAATGGCGTGCGGAACATTGCGAGGAGCACTTTCTCACGAGGTCTCCGTGTCGGTCTCCATTCAGAAATGGTACCGGAACGGAACCGGAAAAGAGAGATGGAAAAGCCGGTCCGCGGTCCCCGTGTAATCGGCGCGTCTAAGTCCACACGGAAAAATTTGCACGCGACATTCGCAAGATCAAAGAAAAGATTACACATTCGAATTGAGACGCAATTACACTCGCGAGACGATTGCTCGCGCAATGCTGCGCACGCGCATTCGTTTTTTGCCCGCAAACGCGGGTTCTGTGACCGTGGTAACGCCCTTTCTTCTCGTTGGTTTTTCCCACACGTAGTACGTTCTGGAGTTCCTTTACACCGCGGTAAGTTGCAGCTCAAGCTATCTCGCTAATCGTTCATTAATCCAAAAAAAAAAAAAAAAAAAAAAAAAAAAAAAAAAAACCCATTAATGTGTAATACATATGTATCTTGTATATCGAAATCCTTTTTTAGCCTGCCTATTGTCATTTATTTTCCTACGTTTCGTTCTCTTTCTCTCTCTATTTTTCTTTTTCTCTTTCTTTCTCTTTCTTTCTTTCTCTCTCTCTCTTTCTCTTTTTCTGTCTCTCTTTCTCTTTCCTATTTTTATGCCGCTCATAACAGCCTGTTATCATTTTTCATTATACGACTATTTGCGTTTCGCCAGTGTTTGATCACACTTCGCTTATTTGTCTCTTGTTTCTCTCATCCGACTACGTTCACTTTGTCCGCTCTCTTTCTTTCTCAGCCTCTATATCTCTACCTGTCTTTACCTATCTGTCTTTATTCACTTTCGCGTCTCATGGCTACACTCGCGTTGATACGTACAGGAGAGATGAGCCGTCGACGATTTTTGCAGCGGGGTTTATCCCCGGTTGTGGTAACGCCGCGCGTGTCTCTCTCATCGAGTGTGTTTCGGTCCATATTTTTATAAAAATAGTCGAATGTATATGTTCTCTCTTTCGCAAACAAAACCGCCATAGACTTTCGAAAAAAACACACAAACGAGAAACAATCTGCTTGGCATCAATATCGAATTTACAACAAATATTCGGTAACCTACTTTTTTCGAAATTCTCTCTGAGAGGAACGCTCTCTCGCGTGCATATATATATATAGTTATTTACATTGCGTAAAATAGATAAAAATTTAAGTTAATTGTACAAGAGACGTAAGTTGTAAAATCTAATTACAATCTAATCTTGAAGATTTTACGAATTTTTTTTATAATGAAGCGCGTAAAGAATCTTGTTGTTTACTTTAATATTTTGTTTCACTTATAAACATGTACGTATCATCCGAGCAGTTGGTCTATGGGCAAAATACTCTTCACGTATACAAGTAAAGTCATTCATACGAATCGTCTCTGTGTTATCTGTGATATGTCGTCAGATTGTTGTCTCCCCTTTCTGTTATGTCTTGTCTTCTTGTCCCTTAGATGCGTTAGCCACATGACTGATATACATAATAGTATGTTACGAGTCGTACGTACTTATACCAACCTTGGTCTTGTGTTGTTTGTGTTTGCCAAAGCTTGCACTTTATGTACCTTGTCGAACTTGTCTATAGTGAACGTCCTAGCATTTTTACACGAACGCTGACCTTATTGCGCGCCTTTTGCGTGAACGACTTTGTGTTTTGTTCCTTTTATATTCATTCCTTTTTCTGTCATATTTATACGATACGAACACGAGATATTATAATAATAACTCAACAGGTATATACATATCATGTACTTTCTGTTCTATCGACGGATCGGCAAGTATTTGCTAATCGGCACCGTACAGTTGGAGATGAAGGACTCCAAAAGACCATCCCTCCTTGTCCTTTGTCTGCGTCTATTATCACCTGTCTAAAATGTGCCAATGACCCGATCACCCAAGCACCCTGTGTCTGTCTTTACATCCGACATATCCGAAAGGAAATTGAAACCCACCGAAAAGATCGGAATTTATCCCCGTTCTAAGCCCCTCTCTGCTCCGTGATTCCTGTTCTATTTATTAACGATGCTTCTTTCTCTGACGCGGAAATACATGCTGACGATACGAAGAAGCATGTTTTTGTAATATATTTTGACTGAAAATTCGCGAGATCTCTCTTATCTTGATCTTTTTCCCGGGAATAACGTCTTCTCGTCTTCGCGCGAGAACGACGGAAAAAGTGACAGAGGAGTAAAGACACGAAAAAAAAAAAAGAAATTCGAAAAGAACGAAAAAAGAGAGAGTAATATCGTCGACGATTATTCACTTTGTAAAATCCGTTGGTAAAAGAAAAAAAAGAGTAATGCTACATTACAACGACGTTAGGTGCGTGTGTTCTCTTCTTTCGTTTTACCGTTACATATATAGGTTCACTACGATTGCCTTTATAGGAATCTCGGTCTGCATTTCGAGGATCATCCGTTTTTATTTTTCTTTACTACTTACTATGGGTTTGGACGTACAGTAGTGACGACTGTGCCTGCCACCTTGCTGTGCTCGCACTTGGAGGATCAGCGCCCGCCCCAATTTGATCCTCGAGTCACCGTATGAAAAGGCGATTAGAGTAAAAAAAATTGTTCTCGTATTTCAGATACGCGCAAGTACGACAGACGAGCTTTCTCTATTGAGAAAGAGAGAAACAATGATACATTTCATATCTTTCTAATAACACACTGAAAATTACAAATTACAAATTATTTTTTAAAATATGTACCCCAATTTCTCACCCGTAAAAATAACGATCATCGGAAGAAATGTATTTATTAAAATATATTTGCTCATTGGCTTATATATTAGTATCAATATTTAAAAAATCTCCATTTATGTAATAATTTATATATCTTTCTATAAAAATGAAGATTTATTAAAGAAGTATATCTCATTGAAACATTGAACATCTTTGATTACTATTAACTTATATCACCAATCTAGTTCAGCTGTTTTTAAATAGAATTATGCTTCAATTGAAGTTTCATTTAAATTTATGAAAGGATTTAATATTCCTGTCATTGCTTCTTTCATTGCTTCTACTCTTTAATCGCAAATAATTATTCTCTCAATGTATTAAGACGCGATACTAACGTTGGTGCTTTAAAATTTGCACATAAATTAAAAGTGTTTTGTCGCACTTTTGGCTAACAATACGATCTTCACCGCGTCGAGATTATTCCGGTTTCGATCTCTGAGCATGCGATACGAGACTACTACTTGCGAGCTTGATAATCACAACAACAGGAAATGGTCAATGGTCCTATATCTAGACGACATGATCATCGATGTCACTTGCAGCGTTGGGGACATGCGTGATCCTCCAAGACAAATATGCCCCCATACGCAATCCCTTAGAAACCGATAATACATATATATATATATATATATACACTAAATGCATAAAAATGAATATATAGTTTGTTACACGAGCACGAAACCATCGACTTGTCGCGCACGACAAGTGCCACGACATTGCATATTTGTCGAGCGGTCTAAATGCGCTGTAACAAACTATATATGCGATCCGTCGCATATATAGTTCTACATACATTATATATATAGATATGATATCTCTCTACCTATATATATATATCGATCTTATTATATTCAGCACTACACACAAATTGCTTTAAAATATTCAGCTTCAAACATCTCAAATTCTTGCGCAAAAATCCCACTTTCCTCGTTTCCTTGTATACACATCTTCTTCCACAAAAGTTTTTATATATATACATATATGTAATACGCGTATTACATATATTACATATCTCACGCCTACTACGTATCTATATAACATAATTGCATGTCTTTTACTCTCATAATGAAATGATTCTCCTACAATTGTTCCCGTCTCTCTTCCCCCGTTCCTCACTTTCGTCCATTCGCCTCGGGACGAAGTATCATGTCTTTTCTTTATCTGTTTTTTTTTCTCTTTTTTTTTCTGGTCTCTAAAAATCCAGAAGTTAGTGTTCGAGAGAAGAATGTTCCCGCCTCGCTGCCATTGCCAGTACCGCGAATGCTGATTTTCGCGAGCACAATGCATCGTCGACGCACTGCGCGTGTTCTGCTCCTCCTCCCTTTCCAGCGCCCCGGTCGCTGCGCCGCTCGTCCTCTAGCACCCTCCCTCTCTTCTCTCGTTCCGCCACCCCTCGCCAATACGGCATTGTTCTATTTGTAAAATCAATTTGTATCGCGCTCCTCGATTCAGCCAGAGGCATTAGCTTCCCTTGTACATGGCAACGCGGCCGTCGAATGTCGGCCGAATGGAGTTGCGGATTGTATTGGCAGCGAAGTGAGAATATTGGATCGCATTGAACCGTTGACCGCGGAAGCTGATTTAACAGGCGAAATCGATTGCCCGCGTCCACGCCCGTATATAAAGACACTAGTCGCTCACGGACTCAGAAGTATGATCGCATTACCGGTTAATTAGAAGAGCGCCCAAAGTAGATACTATATCTATACCGGTGTCTCGTCGTTCTCACGGCAAGGATCACTGAAAATTAGATCGCGTTACTTTATTCAAAAGCTTCTATATCTTGCAGAGATAAAAGTGTTATAGTTACTCAACAGAAACTTAAATTGCCTTAAATAATCTATCTAAAACGTTAAAGTTTTGCATAAGAATTAATTGTGAATTTGTAACTATCTCTGACTGAGACTTTGTATGAAATTTTGTATGAGAATTATTAAACGGCACTCTGTATAGAGCAGAACCTCTCATCTCAAAATTATTATTTTGTTTATTAAGCTGAACGTATTGTTTCGCTTTAGCGCGCACGCTAATCAAAATTGCATTCCAATCGTAGACAGTAAAATGTAAATGTTGAGAATGCTTGGTTTTAAATCAGCATTGCGCGGATTAATGGGTCGACGAAACAATCCCGCTTTGGTGGACCTCAATATATCTATAATTTGTAACAGTCGAGTTGCGGTGATGCGAGGCCAGGTTGTTACCGAACAAGGACTCGGGATAGTAGGCATCAGAGTATCTGTGGACAGGGATTCGCGCTTTGGATTCACCTTGACCAGAGCCGACGGATGGTAAGGATCAATAATTCAACTCGCAGCTTACTTGACCGTTCAAATTTGGATGTTCTTTTACAGATTAGCCATGCATTAAAGTTAAACCAAGCTGTATAGCAATTGCTATATAGCAATTTTATAACTTTTATAACGTACACATATACATTGTCTCTTATAATGAAATGTGATAATAGAAATAATGTGAGAAAAACAGATTTTTAATAATTAAAGATATCAGTAAAAATTGATCGTGCGAACGTTTGTTCGTTTGTTATAGTTCGAGAGTGTGCGTTTTAAATATCATTATATTTAATTAAATCATTATTGCTCTAACGTTGTTAGAGTATTATATGAAAAACGAAGGTCGATTATTGTAGTGCGCGTTTGATATTATAAATAAATAA
>QVOA01002848.1:0-31531 GCA_014825685.1 Pseudomyrmex cubaensis
ATACGGTAGCGTTTTGACAGTGACACTCATTCGGCGGATACTTTTATTATGTACTTGGCGTCGAGACGCTACCGCATCTCTTGATAATAATAAGATATATCTAAACATCTTGTGCATCTTAAATTTATGTACAGCATGCAGCTCGCTTGCAAAAAGGAAAAAAAAAAGGAAAAAATTATTTACTCACAATATATGCAAGTGCCAATATATAAACGCGCTGAATGTGTTTGACTTTAACGCGTTTGCGAGCGAGAGCACGGCTGTGAACGCGGTTTGAGTAACGCTCACGCTTTGAGTGTGTGTGTGTGCGATTCTGTGTACGTGAGACTGATTCTTAAGAATCTTCGTGACAGATTCTTGCATTTTGAAGTGTAATAGTTTAGATCTCTAAATTGAATCAATTTAATTTCTCGCAATCAAAAGCTCGTAACGGCATTTATTAAGACAAGTAAGGTTAAATTTTTCATTAGTATTATAATTGTCGAAATATTTTGTATCAAAACTTCATCGAGAAAAAACTCGGGATAAAGTACACGGTAGCGTCTTGACAGTGACACTCATTCGGCGGATACTTTTTTATGTATGTACTTAGCGTCGAGACGCTACCGCGTGTCTCTTGATACAATAGTATAATGTATCTAGTAATTTTGAAAATTATTTTATTTTAAAATAAAGGAAAGGAACGTTGGACTTGGAGTAAATTATTATATTTTGTTTGCTATTACTGTCATTTAAAAAGATTCCTGTCAAGACATTCCTGTCAAACACTACTAACAAGAAGTTGCATGTACTTGATTTTATTTCGCTCCCTACTCTAAATTCTATTATCTTCGAAAGAAATTGCCGACATAAATAAGATTTACGAGGAAACGACCTCGACCTTCACTACTTTTTCACGCCAAAGAGCGTTGACGGTCTAATATAACGAAAGTGTACTGTCAGCACGGATTAATGACGGATCTCGAATGTTTTCGATAGCGTGAGCGAACGTTCGCTAAGGTGAGGAATGTCGAACACGCACAGGAAGATAGGACGCGAGTGGTCCCTACGGGATTCAGGATTCTTTCGCGATCCGCAAAAACGAGCTAATCTTTCCGCACCAAATACAGCGTCGACAAAGAGAATCGCGTGGACGATGAAGTCGATTGAGCGCAGTGATGCGATCTTGAGTCTGCGAAAAAGAATCCTGTCTCATTGTCAGTAATTTAATTCGTCGACAGTGATCTGATTCTTTATCGATTATTTGTTTAAGAAATCTGATTAGTCTTTGCACATTTTTAATTGAATTTCTCGCCTTAAATTATTCCACGTGAATTCGTTTTCTCTTCGAGAGAAATTGACTCACGGATGGAAAATAGAGCTTTATCGCAAATTTCAACCGTAACGATTACACAAAGTTAGAAAAGCGAGTGTAAAATTAGCAAAGTTCAAGAAAAGTTTGAGTGAGAAATTAATATCACGAATCAATATATTCTCGCTAAATTAAGCTACTGTGTAACTTCTGTCTCTTCCGCATATTTTCCGCTCTCTCGCATCAACAATATGCAAAAGTTTAACTAAGATAGTCAGGTAGTTTGTTATTCATAACGAGTTAGTTCACACTAGGAATTCCGAATGTGCGGGAGAAATCTGCGAAATAAAATATCGTGTTTAATAATTGTTCGTTATTGCGTCGGGGAATATTCGAGAAAGAAGAGGGGTCGTTAAAGCATAAACGCTGCGGCGTTTAAACGACTTTCAAAAACATTCCGTTCTTCTCGCGGAGTCGGAATTACCGGGACTTGTTCTGAATATTTAACGTTTCCTTCGAGTTTCTTAGATACCAGAGAGAGGTGGCGTCTCGAGACAGACATACCTTTCGTCTCGGCATGCGCTAGTATTGCAGCGCGCATTTAAGAACTTCCCTTGTCTCGCGTTGATTCCTTCATTACCAGAAAGTGAAATCTTCCTTCTTTAGTTTCCAAGTTATTTTCTCTGAAGGTTGTAATAGTGTCTCTCTTTCTCTCTCTCTCTCTCTCTCTCTCTCTCTCTCAAATAATTAAATCAAATTTTGAGAGAAGATTTGCATTTGTAATTCTTTCAATGTACTTCTTTAAGTCGAAATAGAGTTTAGATAAAAACATATGTAATATATATATTTCCGTCCGCAGCTTTGAATATAACGAAAATTCACAGTACTATTGCTTTATTAAAAAATAAATATCTATATGTGAAAAAAGCAGCAAGTGCAGTCTCATACACCGATGCAGTTGCTTTTTCTCGCTCGTGACATTCTTTCTGATCCCAGAGCAGGGTGCGATGAAGGGCGCGCGCTTCGCGATATTATGAAATTTTACGAACTACAGGCGAACTAGGATCCTCTTGGGACAGATACGGCGCCATATGCTGCGAATGCGTTCTCATCCGCGCCTTGGGAATGTTTCTGGCGTTATGTTTCCGTATTAACACCTGCTGGCTGAGGACCCCTTCGCCTCGTATCGCCCGCACACGTCCAGACGATTTCAAACTGAGTTTCCACGCGGATCGTACGTTTTCTCTAAATCCACCGCGCCACTCGCCGGTGAATGTAACTCCGACAACCTCGGAAAAATTTTTTTCCGAGATCCTATTCAGCGTTTTTCTTCTCAGCGGCGATCAATGCGCAACGTTGATTTTTGAAAACTTTCCAAGATCCACAAAAAAAAAAGGGTTTTGTTTGAAAATTAAACGTTATCGCAGCAATTAAATTTATTCTCTCGTTATGGTTTATAAAGATTTTCTTTCGACGCGTGTATGAGACACATATATACTATACGACGATATAAACTTGAAAAAGAACTGTCGCGATACGCCGGATTTTATTATCGCTGCTGCCGTAAAAAGGTTTAATTACATGATTCGAATCCATGTGAACGCTGTGTTGGGCCAAATGCGGCTTAAGCTCTTTTTTTTCTCTCATATTTCCACTTTAAACGGCGCATACGTTCAAACTCCGAACGCGGTAGAAAAGGATTAAAATCCTTTTCACCTCGTTCTCTGGGCGAGTAAAAAATATCTTCGCCCACGCTAATACCGGCTTGCGCGATATTTAGCCCGTTACTGTCCAAGTCTAAACCTTTAGTCTTTATCGTGGAAATAAGTAAAATGCGGCTAAGAGACTTATCTACTAACTTATGAGACACAAACACAGCTAGAATGCAATTCTCGGTTGTACGCGGTCTTTTTACTGCAATCTAGAATTGTAGAAAGATTTAAACATCGATTTTTTCCTGCGAAAAACAAAACCAAATATATAGAGTAATTAAAAACACTGATAAAACGTTATATATATATAAGTGGAGGCTTTTAACAAACAAAATATATAAAATTATTTTTTAGATAATGTGAGAGAGGCTTAAATTGTAAAGAATTTCAAAAAGGATGGATTGTAACAGGGACTTAAATTAATAAATTGAACGTCGTTGTCACTATGCAATAAAAAAAAGAAAGGAAAATGAGAACAGTCACAAGCAAACGAGTGAACGAATCGGATGAAAAAAATATTTTCACCCTGACTTACAATAATATATACATTAAAAAAACCTAAAAAACTTGATTTTCTTTGTCCAACGAACAACGAAACACGCATTTACATTAACATTTGCAGTTTACCGGCACATTTTACATTTCGAGACACACGTGAAATTTCCGTACGCGGTAATATGATAATTAAGATATCTAATATTGCATACGTTAAAATACAAATTTATGCGAACGCGCGAGACGAGAGAATTTCATATTTCCGGACGAGATTCGACCTTACAGTCTTTCCATGCTCGCATGGAGCAGCATACGTTCATACGAGAGGGGGCAGGAAAGGGTGGGAACATATAACCGCACTCGCAGAATGGCGCGAGAGAGGACCTTCCTTCCCTCCGAACACTTCTTCTCTTCCGATTCGCGATCGCGTTACATGGCTCTGGAATCTTTCCAAGGAGACGGCTTCGTGATTTTTAGAGCGAAGATTGAGGCGAAAAGTGTATGCAAAGTACCTCCGGATTTTCCGAGATTCTTGCTACGTTTTCGTGCTTCATGTTACTATCTAGGTAATATCGACTTGAACACAGTCTCCTTGTTGTTACGCGACGCATTTTTCAGGAAAACAGTTTCTTTTTAATATGTAAGAAAATTTAAAAGTTGTTACAGTGTTACCATTGAAAAAGTGTCTCTAATGAAGCACAACAATACAAAATGGATTTCATCAATAATAGACATAAATTGTTTGCGTTTATCGAAAAAATTTGCAATAATATATGAGTTGAAAACACACACATACTTTTTTCTCTCTTTTAATGGGACTACTAGTAATTACATTTTTCTTATAGAATTGGTAATCAATTTAAAATCGTATTAATTTTAGTATCTCGGAATATGTTGCAACATTTTATATTTTTCTCAGAACTATAATTGTTTTAATTTCAATCTATAGAATAAAATTGAAACCAAGCGGATAAATACGCAGAATAAGAGACGATTGAGAGAAATGAGAACGGAATGAGAAATATATAAAAAGAAACATAATTGAGGTATAATTCGATAATTTTCTTTTAGTTGCTCGTGGATTATATGTTAATCGCGAATCGCTCACTACGTTTCTGATGAACGTGCTAAGCTTTGATATAGTATTAAGATTAACAAGTATATCTCGACGACTTTCTCCCCTCAGCTTTTATTCTTCTCAGCTTTGTTATCAAGATTTTAATATTATTTAAATATAAAATAAAGATCTCGCTTGTATTTACTGACTGTAAAAAATAAAAAATTAAGTAAGCAATGTAAACTTAAGTGTAGCGTAAAAAAATATGCTCTTTGCACTCTCTTGCTGCTAATTTTATATATTTAGTTAACAAACTGAAAAAGAACACAGTCTCTCGGCAGTATTATTAAATCTTATAGTATTATTAAATTTTCCATCTGTGTGTATATGTGCGCGCGTCATTTTAGCTGGTGCTGCAGGTGCTGCCTGCGCTATATTTTATTACATTAAATCATACTGGAGATACAATTACAATTTCTGTCTTTAGAAGGCTTTGCACGTTTCCTCTTATTCAGCGACCTATTTCGAGAACGTCCCTACCATCCGTCTTGGCACGGCCGACAGTACGAGAAAATTTAATGAACGTGACTAGATCTTATCGAAGCACAGCAAGAGAGTATGGAGTAGAGAAGTCAACTTGGAACCGGTAGAGATTGGCACCGCACTGTCGTCGGCTTATACTAAGCGGACCGTGAAAAAGATCGACTTTTACGAATTTTCGAAGCTCGCGTCGCGCGATTGAATAAAAAATTATTTCTGCTATATCTTTAAAATTGGACTTTGGAATATATGAATTTTTATTACACTTTTTTTTGAGCAAAAAACTTTTCTTCAAAACATCATTCAACTTCAAGATTTGTTCTTCAGTTTTTTAGTTTTTCTTATTTTTATAATTCATATCATCGATATCTTAACTTAAGAGTCAAACAATCTGCGGTTGCACGCGAAGGCTTGCGAAAAACAAATAATAAAAGCAGATACGAGTCCCAGATGAGCAGCGCGCGGACGCTAAACGTTAAGTTATAACCAAATTTGCCGACATCTCTACTTCGGAGTATTTACGCCTCTCGCGAGAATACCTCGCGGATACTGGACGATTTGCATCGTTAGATTTTAATTACGCATAAGTTTCGTGCGCATTAAGAGTCGACGGAAGCGGGGTGCGAGAAAGAAAGAAGGAGAAAAAAATAAGGGGAGGATAAAACCCGAGTTTCAGGTACATTAAAGCGTCTCACGGGTTTTCCGGGAGATTCGACGTAGACAAACGGTCGGATTACTTCTCTCGCGAAGCGAAAAGCGCGGCCGGATAGAACGGCGAACTACGTTATTTCTTTTTTTTCTTCTTCTTTTTCGTTTTCAAAGCCGAGCAACCAACCGGTTGGGGCTTAATCAGTTGTTAGCCGAGCCTGGCCAATTGAAAGTTGGCGAAAATTAAAGAGAACTTTGAGTGGACGTAGTCGACCTTTTCCCCAAGGAAGGTGCTCGCGATTCGTGTGCGAGCAGTTAAACATCCGCACGACGCGAAATGAGAAAAGGAGTCTCTCGCGCGAAGGGAAGTTACATTGCACTCTCGCGCAACGCCATCGTAAAAATATCGGCCGCGCGCGCGCGCCGTTCTGTAAATTGCGATCCTCATATTATGTCGTGCTTCCTCCCAACCGCTTTCTGCAACGTAAAAAGTCCAGATGACTTTAATTTACGTCATCCAGACCGGGTAACGATGAGCACGTCTAAGTGAGACTAAAAACTATTCCGCTCGCGCGCGCGTTTGGTAAATCTGATTAAATGCGACACTACTCTCTTGCCTCTAAATTGCTCGCTTGAGACGTAACGCGCTGCCTCTATAATATACTGCGTATATCAGTAATTTATCACTATACTTTGTAATAGCCAACATCCGAGGAATTAACAGCGAAATTAGCTAATTTCGAAATGAATGATTACACAGCGCGTAAATTTTATAAAATCAATATGGCGCGCTTCATAAATGCTTTATCGCTATTTACACATTCCTCGTGTAATTATCTCATTTAGCAAATGAGAGCTTTTCTCTCTTTATAAACTGTTACTTTCGAGCGCGGCAATAATCGCTCGCGTTTGATCAGATTTTTCAACGTTACAAGGTCACTAATTGAAGTGGTTACAAGGTAGTTCCTTGTTACAGAGGCACCTCGCGGGACGTATCTGCTGATCGATGGCCGCCGGTTAGATCCCGGAAACCAGTTTGTGCCGGTAAAGGAGGGTTCGGAGCTGACTCTCGAGTGCGCCGCCGAGGGTGGAAATCCGCCGCCCGTTCTCGCGTGGGGCATGACCTTGTCTCAAGCCACTTTAGACGGGCCGGAACAACCGCCGGACAACCTCACCGTATTGCCCTCAACTTCCGGCAGGCGCAGCGGGGCTCATCTTAAGGTCCTGAGAGGGCATCATAATGCCACTATCGTCTGCGTCGCGCGTCACATCACGCTGATGATACCGATGAACGCCAGCATTCTGCTCGACGTACAATGTGAGTATACATATCGACAAGTACTATATATAAAATTGCATCAGCTGCTGCGTGTTCGAAATAATCGGGTTCTACGAAAATGCAATTAATAAAACATATAAATGCAATTTTTCGTTCTTTTTTCTTTTCTTAAAAAATTTATTTAAAAATTTTTAGGATTGATATTTATGAATTTGTTTTTTATTGAACAAAAAAAACAGCTATTTGCCCGGAATGTTTGACATTAAATTTCTTAATATGCAAACTTTAAATGAGATTTTCATTAAGTGGAATTTCAGTAAAGTGTAATCAGTAAATCTTGAACAAAGTTGGCGGAAAATTAACCAAAAAAACAAAGCTTCATCATTTACTTGCCCCTCTGAAGCACGCGTTTTAATTTTAGTGTGAAATATCTGTGTAATTGGATTTCTCTCTTGGAAACTCGCAAACAACTAGCCACTCACCGGAACATAAAAATAACAAGAAATAATCAACGGTTATCATACATATGCATGAGCTTAAATTGCCTTTTGAAGTGGAGCGAGCGAAATAATTCCGCGAGTCGTTTTTAGCTGGTCGACAGGCGCGAGAGAATCGCAGGGATTTCTCTTATATTAGATGTGTCGTTTCCGTGGCGGAAACGCGTAACATGTGCCCGTCGAAACTGAAATATAAACTTAATTAAGTCGGAATCCAACTCTCTCGCGACTTGCTTTAAGCGGGTCCGCCAACCGAGAAGAAGATTCCGCATTTGAAGCGCGACGACCGTGTCACAACAAGAGCGGTCTGGCAAGGGATGCGGTGTTGGGGAACTCGAGAGAGTAGGTGTGCATAGAGTGACGTCGTGTATTATACAACGTGGAGGTAGTTTATTTTGCGTCGTTGCGCCTCTTTCGCCACTTGCATCCAGAGCGTGGTCGTGGTTAGTCGGAAAGTCTCGCCGTCTCTCGTCTCGCCGTTTCTCGTCGCCAAAAGAAGCTCCTCCAACCGGTTTCGAGGCGAACTCCGAGGGATTAACTCCGCAGCGCAGACAAAAACTGGCGGAAGCGTGCGAGCGCGCCGCCTCGCGCCCTTTTTACTGCGCGTCGCCTCCACGGGTGTTTAGGGGAGGCTCGTCGAGGCGAGACCGCGAAGATATATCACCCGAAACAGGTTCTTCTCCTTCTCCTCCTCTTTTTCTTCTTCAGTCGGAGAACTTCTTGGTTGTCTCGTTTTCGCTAAGTTGTCGAGTGTTCGCAACTCTCGCTCTCAATCAGAACTTCTTACAGTAAAGATGTAGACGAGGACTGATTTTTACAGTTATTTGATCTTGACAGGAAAAGGATTCTAATCGCACGTTGCAGGTACGAAAGGAACAAATTGATCGATAGATTATATCGTACCATTCAATTAATGGTGAAGATAATTACTGAAAAGTATAACTATATTTAAGCTACTCTTCTGCAACGAGACAATCTTTTTACAATGAAACCTCGCAAACGTTTGTATTTTTTCTGAGGAGTGCGTTGCACATAGTTTGAGAAACTCTACTTGAGATTACAGATTTAACGGAAGCTGCCTCGTAAATCTCTGATTCTCGCCGATAATTCTTCTATGTGGCGGATATAAGACTACTGCCGACATTATTTCTCTTTTAATCTTCTCCAGTGTCTCCGAGTGTCGCGCACTACGGTCTGAAACTGAATGAGATTCTTGAAAACTTACCCCACCAAAGAGAAGATTGGTTGCGTTTAACGTCAGAGAAAAAGCGACGAAATATACTGACTGCAACACATCAAAATGTTCAAGGGACGCCGTTGATTTATGGATTGCTCTGAAAATTCGCTTTTACAAACTGGTTTTCATCTCTTGAATCTTATACAAGTAATCTTATAAACATAATAAAATTACTCTTACGTTTATCGCAAAATAGTAGCAAAACGCGATTGTTGATACATTTTTTATCTACTAAATCTTCACCGCATAAATTTTTCTTTTACATCATTTTTTTTTATCTTGACTCGCGAGCATCTCAGTCTTCATTGAATTCGCGGCGAAACGAGTACCTAATTCAAAGGCAATACGGGCGCGACGAGTGCGCAACCGGGCTCTGAAATGCCTCGAGGATGCAAATTTTCTGGGCGAACAGCTTGCACACTCAACGTCTTAGCGGAAAGGGAAAATGCGGGTGTCTCACGAGCGATAGTGACACACCGTATGTCGGCCATACATTCTTCCTCTCTCTCTCTCTCTCTCTCTCTCTTTCACACCGCGCTCTCTTTTCGCCGCGAATTTATTCCAGCTCGTATTTACGCTCCGACCGTCGCGTCGCGCACGGAGACAGAACAGAGGAGGTACATTTGTCGGCACCTGAGCGAGCAAATTTTCCGGTAGGACGAGCGCCAAAGGCCCCACGGACGATATCCTGGGACGCCTTTATGACGCCGGGGTGAGAAGGGCTGGAGAGATTCCCGTGGGGAATATGGCGGTGACCTACTTTCCATATCGCCGCGGCGCATCGCCGTTTGTCATTACGCGTAATGTAGGCTATTACCGGTTGTCATCGTCGAACCGTCTCATATCGAATAAATGATTTTACTTTTAAATCGCCCTCACCCGTCGCCGCCGCGCCGACAACGCGATTAATCATTGTGGCTAGCGCGCGAACGCTTGTCACTTCGTGCGCCGAGTCGCGAGACCTTCTCGCTATTTTACATAAGTTTCGACTCCTCCCCGTCAGAATCTTCGATTTGTACCTACTCGCCGTCGAATGGCCGGAAAACGCGATCGGACTTGCCATAAATCACCGTGATTTTTGGCGACAGTCGTTATTTGCAGCTGACCCGAATATGCTCGGCGACAATCTTTCTCCGGACTATCTTTCCTCTGGCTCGGCAGTGAACGCTGCGAATGTGTGTGTATGTATGTAACCCGTAAAATTCTAACCGCGAATACAAAGCGAGTTTCAGCTTCTAATCGGTATACGTGGCTCGTTCTCGCTTCGTTAGCCACACTGTTGTGAATTATGAACACAAAAAACGCGATCAAAAATAGTTTCAATTCAAATTTGATGAGACAGGGCGTGTCTGAACTATTTGCCGGATGGTTTTTGCATGGAGGTGTAAATCGATGTTACGAATTTTCCCAAAGGTTTCGACTTTATTTTTTTAGTCATCTTCAGTGGGTAAATGATTCAACGCACATTCACTTTTGAAATTTTCGAGCTGTTATCATGTTGAGCTCGTATACACGAATCATTTACCCACTGAAAATGACTAAAAAAATAAAGTCGAAACGTTTGGGAAAATTCGTAACATTGATTTACACCTTCATGCAAAAACCATATGGCAAATAGTTCAGACACGCCCTGTCTCACCAAATTTGAATTGAAATTCATCCTGAACCAGAGGCTACTCCTCAACTTTATATCAAAAATAGTTTGTTTTTTCATACAATAGCCATGGAAGTATCGTTTTCCAAGTTTTGATTTTTAATCGTTTCGGAGCAGATTGAATCGTCATATTTAGAAATATTCAGTTCAGTTTTTACAATCTCGGATAGAAATTGATCGTGTTATTTGCTGCCGTGCGATATTTATTATTTTATATACGAAAAAAGGGTAACTGTGATATTTATATATTTCATAATGTAGACCGAGCGACGAGAAATAATTTGTTTTTACCATAGAAAGAATTGTTAAATTGGAAAATTTCTATACATATAATTACAAACATATTTTATTTTATATGTCTCTTTCTAAAAATTTGTTATCACGGCGTTCTCTAATTTCTCTAATTTCATAGCATTAAATAAAAAGAAAAACAATATATTCTCAAAAAACGTTGATTATATTTTATCATTTATGATAAGCTAAACACTTATAATAGGTATATTTATACGTGGCTGTTCGAATAATGCTAATTGTGGCACACTTTAAATATTCTACATCTTACACTTGTTCTTGTACAAAAACGCTACAGAATTATCTTCGTTAAATGAGATTTAGTCACATTGAAGGCATACAAGTGCAACATTATCCTACATAAGTTACGATGACAAAGCGCTGTTTGCATCGTTGCTATATATCTGTAATCCGATTACAGCTTTGAAAAGTGATTCTCGCAGATTTGTCAACACACCAAAGCTTATCGATTTGTTCGAATAGGTAAATAATATTTTCAACATGTGTATTTAAAATAGCTATTATGTAAGCAATAACACAAGTGTTTTTGTTTATCAAAAAAGCGTTTTGTTTTGCAAAAATTATCGAGTTTAATATGATTTGTTTTAAGACACTTTTTTCTCTGCGCTTTTTCATAAAATCTTTTTATCTGCATATTTTTTTATGTATGAAAGTTGCTGTCTGAATTTTTCTGATCAAGACTGATTTTCTTTGTCGCGCGAAAAATATGCAAATAACGCGATATGCTTATCACGTTCAAAGTTTGAAAACTTTTTTGATCACTCTTTCAGATGCGCGACGTATTTTTGACGCGCATAACGTTCAAAAGAGGACCGACATTTGTGTACAAAAAAGTTCGCGATATTGGCGTCGTATCCAGACTAATAAGATGCAAAATACTTGGAAACTGGTCGTCTGACACAAAGACGACAAGCGTGCGATTATCACGCGGTTACGAAGAAATTTGATCAAGATTTAGTTTTGTTCTCTCTTCTCTCGTGTGGACAATCTATTAGAAGTTATTATCTTTCGCTTTCATATGGAATAAAAAAAAGGTCAAACTAATGAAAATTATATTTTAAAAGTTAGTCTTTAAATGTGCAGTGACTATTTCATCGCATCTGTCAACAATATTTGTTAATAACAAATAGCGAGAAAATGTTTCATCTAAAATTCCAATTCTCGCCAGTTATTTTTTTTTTTTATTTTTTTTTTATTTTATTAATTTTCCGTGATCGAAACGCTGTGGAATTCAGGACCGCGAGCGTTTTTATCAGTTTTGGCAAGAAAGATTTGTTTTGTTACGCGGCAGTATCGTTGATTCGCTGTAGATTGATCGATCGGGGATAATTTAATGAAAAACTAATGCGATATAGCCGATGGGGGGCTCTTCTGTACTGTGCTTCTTAAATACGCCAAATATCAACAGGTTGTTGATTTCACTGACCATGTTGCCCGGTTATTTAGTTACGGACAAGTAAAGCTCTATGTGTAAATGCGCCCGGATGCCCGTAGGTAGGTATCTGCGAACGCGAATATACCTGTGTGTAATTATGCTTGCAACATATCTGCATGTTACACAAGCACACGTGTATTTCGTTAGTGCAAATATCGGGGACCGTTACCTGTCACGCGAATTTTTAATTATTCCTTTGCAACTCATGTTCCGCAGCCAAAACGGCCTCACTACCGTTTTGTTAACGCGTATCTCATATTTATCGGTCATTCAAACTTATACGAACGATCAATTACGCATTCGAAGTTGCACAGAAAACTCGTGCGCATTTGTTCCGCAACGCAACCGCGGACGATACGATATGTATCGCGATTAACGTTTACGTAACGCGATTTACAAGATAAAATGCAATCCCATTGCGTAAGCCTGAGCGCGTATTAGTTCAGCGCTACGAACGGATATGATTACGAACGGTTAAGAGCCATCAATATTTTATGTGACATTTAGCTCCGCCCGATATCATTTGCAATTTGCGCGAGCACGAATGGCGCTTCATTGATTTGACAGGTTGTTACGAATTATTATTACTGCATGTTTTGCTCGCAATGTCCGTGTAATTGTCCTTCTGACTAATTCATTTCGTGTAATTCGCTATCCTGTGGATTGGATAGCGCGAAATTATGAGGACATCTCCGACGTACAATGATGAATATCGAATGTGATTGTCGGAAAGATGCCATAGTAAATTCATTCTCGTTTATACGATAATACAGTGAAATAAAATTCTCTCTTCATCTTTTCGCCTGAAAAAAAAAACAAAAAAAAAAAAAAAAATAAAATAAAATAAAATAAAAGAAAATAAAAAACATAAAATTGAGAATTGTGAAACTCTCTCTCTTTTTGTTCGTATCGCGATTGATAATAATAACAATTTTAATGTGACACAATCACGCGCGCATTTTCGATGACGTTAATATTGACAGACGCAACGCGTTTTCGCGATCGCACAGCTGTTGTCATTTAATAGCTCTTTGCTTTTTTTTTCACCAATGCTTTTTGCACGGCCGTACTTCGCGGAGCGCGTCGTAAAAATTCAATTTCACGATGCGTCGTGTAGCGCTGTCATCGCGAATTTTACTAGCGCGATATTGTTTTTCAAGAGTGCACAAGTTAGCCCGTCGACAATGCGCAATTCGACGCCGGATGTTTTGCATTTCGATAAAAAAAAAAAAAACTGTTTTATTCAGCCATCACGTACGCGTGTTGAATGTGACGTTATTTAAATCCAATTCAGATAAATAATCTTCAAATAAAGGCACTTTCGGTACGTATTTTTATACGTATTACATATAAAATGGAAACAAGAAATAATATAACGAATCACTTTTTCTTACTTATTTGTACAACATATTTGTCTTGCATCTATTGCCTTTTTTGCAACAATTATTGTAAAATCTACACTAAAATAAAAAAAGAGTATTGAAACAAGATATGATTTTAAAAGTTTTATCTATATATATATAATAACAGTCGGTAACTAGATTGCAGTTTCGGAAACATTCATATTTCTGCAAAAGTAATTATTCCATTATTGTGCATATAAGTTTTATCATCCATAAAACCACCAGAACATATATGTTACGTTAGTATTAGTTATACAAAACGACATATTTTTCTTCGTAAAACATATATCATTCAATTGTCGTTTGAAAAACTGCAAATTGCACGCGATTCTTCTCGGTGAAATTACACATGTTCACTTGCATTGTGATAGACCGCCCGGCGCAATTACTCATTGCGATCACGTGTGACGTCAATTTTGCTTCGAGAGTCTTTCCGGCTGATATTCGATCAGAGTTTGGGTCGCCGGCGAACCGATAAGCCAAAAATTCGATTGCGGTCATGGTTGGCGGATCTTATTAACAAACGAGCCCGGGGCGAGTCACCGAACACATGCCACACGTCCGTCGACGTTATTTCCGTAGGATGATACGTGGTCCGTGAAAATGACGCGATTGGATTGGACGGAGACACGTGTTTAATAAAACCCGTCGTGCGCGAGATCGAAAAGAACCCGTCGAGCCAAAAACGACGAAGCACCGTAGAGGGATCAGTTGGATTAGTTGGTACGCTTGTGAATCCGCCCGTTCTCTGGAGCGCGCATGAAAGGGACACCTATAATTATGTTCTCCCTTACAGCGAGAAGGCGCGAAAAAGCCTTTGCGTGAATGGCGCCGATATCTCTCTTTCAAAAGGATCGAAATTGGAAAACGCGCGTGTAGGTCCTTCTTTTCAGCTATGTCCTGTCGCACGTAATACGTGTGTTTGTGCACAACACACATCGCATTTTTTTGCTAACGATGCAATACTAAAGCTTTCTAAGTGGATAAAGAGAGAGAGAGAGAGAGAGAGAGAGAGGGAGAAGATTATTAAAGGTATTCCGAATGAAAGATGTATACGTGATTTGATCAAATACTATATCCGGATTACGCATGTCTCTCGATATTTAGTAAGCGAACGGGGAAAATAATATATAATACTGTTACGAGGTAATGTAACATTATATTCAGTTGTGAGTTTATTACTATTTTGCTTTATATAAAAAGTTATTTTGTTTGAAAGCGAGTGGTTTTTGCAATTTAAATTTTTTCAATCCACAATTTTTAAGACAAAACTAATTAAAGAACTAATTAAAGAGCGCGTTTGTAAAATTTATAAAATTTTATTTTAAACTTGAAAGACGGCGATAGAAACATATGAACTTTTGAGCTTTTTCTTCGGAGAAAATGCTCTGAATTGGACCACGACGTGTTTCAAGTAGTTCATACGATTTCAATTAGTTCCATTTTAAAAATCGCTGAAGTAAAAAAACTTGAATTGAACAAAAACATTCTCAAACAAAAAAACTTTTAATACAAAGCAAAACTAGTAATAAAGTTACAATTGAATGTGTTACAATACCTTGTCTCTATTTTCTCTTATCGCTTATTAAATATAAAAAGACATGTGCAATTCGGATATTATTTGATCAAACCACGTATTATATCTTAGCACAGGTTTCCACAAAAGACAGTGTTTATTCGTCACTCGATCTCTAATTATATTGTACTTAAAGAGCACGAATCTTTCTGTGACAAGTTGCGAAATACACGATGCGTATCGTTACTGCATTAATTACGTCGTGCTGCATAAACATGCTAAATTGATATATATTTCGTGTAGATAATTCATTTCATTTCGATGGAGTAGCTTTGCTTCTCGTTTTCAACTCTCGGTTCCTTTCAGTTTATTTATTTAGCGTTAAAACGTTTCGCGGTTACTCGGAAAGCATCCTATATACATATATCTGTGTATTCACTTGCGTGTAATGGATACTGTATACTTGGGAAGGTTCACCCTCACATTCGCGCGCACCTTCGTATCGACCTCATCCTCCCTTGAGCGGAAAAGTGACGGTTGTGCTTACTCAACGCGGTTAAATTCTCTCGATAAGGAAAACTTTCAACGGTCCATCTCTTCCTTATAGTTTGACGATTACCGTAATGTTGCTAGCAGACACCGCGGTGCAGCAAATTAAAGAATTTTTTTCCCTCACTCTCGTGCCAGTGATCCTTGTCACGACGTCGAACAAAGACTGGGCCAACGCGACCAAGGCTGGGTTTTTTTCACAAGCCTCTCTTTGTCACGAGCGCGCTCACGCGGTAATTTAGTTTCGTAGAAACGAAACTTTACAGAGGATCGTCTTCCTTCCTTGTAACATTGCGAAGTATGCGGGTAAGGGTAGGATTGCTTTTCTCCACTCACTTTCCGGTTTCCTAATAAACTCCGCGAGTCTTTGCGAGATTCTCTTCTATGCCTATTTTGTACTTGCTATTAGTTACGCTCGTTTCTGCGTCTGAAACGAAATATTTTCCGTTAAAGTGCGGATCTTACAAATGCACTTGAGGTATGCGCAATATACGTCGACTTTTTTGTCTTTAAACTTTCATCGCGCATCCAAATTGACGATAGAAATAAAAACACAATTGTAAATATTTCAAATTAAAAAAAAAACATTTATATATATATACACGTGTACGTGTGTGTAATTTTTAACATTCTGACAAGTTATCCTAAAAATCTTTCTTTATCTCTCTCTCTCTCTCTCTCTTTTCTAATCTAGAACGGTCTCAAGGAAAAATGTTCAAGTTACATATAATATTTTTACAATATATTTTTTTATTGATTGGAATTTGCGGTAAAATGCATCTTGCAATAATAAATAGAATACAATTTTGTTTTTAATTAAGAAATGTACTTCGCACACATCTAAATAGAATCAGATAGCAACAAAAAGAAAAAAGCTTCTCCAACAGTCGATAGCGCCGTTATCGACCGTGTCTGGCTAAAGTGCTTACAACAATGGCACAGCGTTTGCGTATTCATTGGCAAATCTACCATTCCTTCTCTGCAGTGGCAGCGTCAATGTCGCGCGTTCGATCTTCTTAAGTTTCTCCCTTTCTTTCCCTCATTTTTCCCCCTTAGCTGTCGTCAGCTGCTTATACTCGAACTAAAGTTCCCTCCACTCGCTCTCCATCCACATCGCCTCGCTTGTAGATGCTCTCAATCAATCATATTTAGATCCCTGCAACCTTTCGCGATTCATTTATATGGACTTTCTTGTGAACGTGTCTACGTAAGGAAGCTTGTGAGTAATATATAATGTATGTACATGTGCATGTAATTCACATTTATAAATACACAAATTTTCATGCAAAATTAACGCGACGATAAATTCGCGTGTTTTTTTTTATTTTTTTTTATTTTAACATAACATATTCTCTGTTTTCTTTTTCGACGAGGCATTGTCGTTTTTTTTTTTTTTTTTTTGACTTTTTTTTTTTTATCAAAATATAAAATCAATAAATTTAAAAAACAAAAGAAAAATGTTTTTTAAGATTGAAGAGTATAATTTCTTTGGAATAAATCAACATTACACAAGAGTTTCACGTGACAAGATACAGGATCGTGGAGAGCGTTTTCCGGATGGTTAGACAGTTGATTGGCTGGAAGTAACCCGAATACTCCGGTTATATTGCGCAACCGGCAGCTCCGACCAAGTAACGAGAAATAGTTAACTGACTGTTTAAATGATACGACTTATAGATTATCAAAGCATGTAACTGATAACGACTGCGATTTCGAATCGAGACTACTCGATTGTCATCTCTTCGATAACGCCGAGTCCGATGCGCGCGGAGTTTGTCTGCCTGATTTTCGACGAACATTCATGTAGCACACACTTAACACGAAATTGCGTCGTAACATAGTTACGGTATATCCTTCAGCAGGTGAATCCCCGAGAATCATATCGTCGCTTCGACGACGGTCTCGATCGTCGATAGCGCGTCGGTATTATCTTCGTCGGGAGATGAAGCGATCGGGAAAATAGGGAATCCGGATTACTGACGCGCTGTAAACCTTCCCTCCGCTCATTAAAGACCATGGAAATCTGACCGATTCCGGTTACAATGGGCCGAGAAATAATGGAGCGAGGAATAATCGGTGCTTTCACGCGTGTTCGGAAACATAATTGATCTTGTACATCCTGCGAGAATGCATCTCGAGGCTTACACGCATATTGATAAACGCTCAAATACGTTCACGCACACGTTGCTCAAAGACCATTGTAGGTAGGCTATGCAAATTCGTGAGATGCTGTGCTATATGATTGCGACGCGAAATTACTGAGCTGATAGAATGACAGATCGCGTAAACTGTGGAAAAAGATATGTTAAGAAAAGAGATTAATTTATTAATATTTAATTATTTAGAAAATTGTAGAAAATTTTTCTTTTTTGATAAACTTTTAGTAGACAAAAAAATAGTTAAAGAACACTAAGATATTATTTAACTTCCGATTGTTAATTTCTACAGTAGGTTACACGATAAAATTGGCAATCAACTAATCTCCGACTACGTCGAATCAGAATTACAAACCACTAAAACCGCTGTAAACCATTGTTAATTTACAAAGCAAAGGCTGTTAATAATGGTACGATCTTGCTTCCATTAATAATGAACGTTCGCTTAATGTAGCCGCATACACACTTGCATAACCAAAATCTGGTAATTAAGATCCCGCAACGTCTATTCAAGACGTGAGATGAACGTATGTAATAACATATGTAACAAGTGCATTTCGCACATTAAATTGTAAAACTTGCGGGCAATTAATTTATGTAGATAGTTATGTAGATATTTATTTATTCGGTTGTTATTTTTTTCTTATTTGGTTGAGAAAATGTTTGAAGAAATTGAATGTGCAGAATAATATTGAATAATGTTAATTCATTTTATTCATTAGTTTAATGTTAATTAAATTAAATATGTGTTCAAGATACAATTACATACGTTCCTTATATTTAGATAGCAAAACATCGACGAAAATCTTCCGTGATAACGTAAATGAAAGCGATGCAAGTGTATTGAAATTAGCGGTTTTGTCAATAATTTTCTCGTTGACGTTTCCTCTATATTGTTCCATCTTTTCTACTGCGGACGTGGGTAGAGAACCGCGACCACACTGTTGAACGATGGATTACGAAATGAGTAGGAGCTCTTAACGAGCCGCTTTCATCGAAGAGCCGCGAATTACAGACGCCTCATAAATGTCGTTTGCTAGGAAAATATAGTTTTAATAAATATTTTTTGATAAACAAATTTTTGAGAGTGCACGATGGACTGATAAAAATATATATATGCAATGTTACATTCAAATACTTGTAATGCGTGTCATGTGTTCGCTCTTATACAAAAATTCACACAATTTCTCTCTCGTCATTAATTTAAATTGTACTTGAATGAGAACAATTACGAAAAATCAAAGGAAAAATTACAATTCATATCCACTATTGCTAAAGAAACTACCGAAGCACCCTGTCTGTGTTTACTGCTTTGCAAGTTAGCCAGTCATTCGTACATGCTCGTAACGTTAGCTCATCAAGATACACACTCGCCAACTTCGGTCATTGGCGGATTACGAAATGAGCCACGTTACTGCCGCTAACGACCGGCTTTCATCGGCAATCGACGACCTGGGTGCGAACCGCCGGACGTGACCTGTCCGAGGTACTCGACGGGCAAAGAGAGGCGAACCGGAAGACGAAACGCGCGGCGCAGTTTCTATTATCGACGACGGGTACCTGTGCCGACATGAAGGTTTCTCTCCATTTCGCGGAGAAGATAGCGACTACGCGCGCGCGAGCACGCCATGAGTTTGCCGATCACGTCAGCGCCCAAAACTTGGTAGGGTTTAGTACGTGCCATTTCTCCGAGGTACCTGCGTGGTGGGACTTGTAATTGATTTACAAGGCTCGCTCCGCGAATGGCGGAGGAAGTGGAAGCCGGAGTTTCTAGGGCGGACCGCAAAGATGTCTTCCGCTATCCTGTTAAAGGGTCGAACCTTACCTACGTCAGGAATCTCCCGGGAAGATCCTTCTCCTCCGGACGGCTTTCGCGTTCGATTATGAGGAATTAGAAGATGTCCTTTAGAGTCTGAGGCACAGTGCGATGCTGCGATGCTGCGGGCGACGAAGAGCACAGCGAGGCAGAGATCAAATTATTGCGGTGTATATGTCGGCTATTAACATCCTTTCTTTTCTTTTATCTTTTCTTTTTTCTCTCAAGAGAAAATAAGAAATGCTGTTAATGGGAAAAAAGCAATTGTAGAAACAGAAGAAAATAATCATTTTTGCTGTAATTCGCTTCGTCTAACAATAAAAAGTATATAACAAGTTGCATATTTTTATATCAAATAAATGTGTTGTCGAAAGAACAATAAGTATACTCTACTGCAAAATATTATTACTAAAACTGACGCATAAAATTCAATGCAATTTAAATCGTATTATTATCTCTAAATTTATTTGAGTGGAAATGTGCACTCGAAAAATTGAGTGACTGTTGAATCGCTCGAGTTAGAATGACTTTATATGAAGTGAATTCTCCCACTTTCTGTTGTAAAATAAATATTTCACTCTGTAGATATGTGTACTTGTTTTATAAAATAAATATTTTCTGTAATGTGAAGTAAATATCTTCATTTGTTTAAAGAGCACGTGTGAGAGTGTGAGCGCATTAGCTATGAGTAGTTTTAGAATAACTAAATCGCTAAAAGTCTAACCATTAAATCAATAAAGCACCGGCCTAGTAAGCGGAGAGATTCCAGATTTGAGTTCAGTCGAGATGATTTATTATAACGGCTTTTTACCTACGAACTGATATTAGAATACTTCGAAATAATTGAGAAACTTACTCAAAGATATAAATTACAAAAAATAATTATTTGTTTTTACAATAATAATTATTCATTCGAAACAAATACACACATATGACATATTTACTTTACGATCAGATTCAAATAGATCTTCATTTTTGAAAAGTGGATTTTTACTACTAATTACAAGTAGCAGTATTTTCATTATCGCTTGGATTGAATATCCACTCGTTTGGCATAAAATTTCACTTGAAGAAATTTAGAGAGCAGTTTCGAAAATGTTCCACATTTCATGTTTCGAAAAGAGGATCATAGTCAAGCGGTGCATTCAGACTGAATCGGATTGTATGTTACGCACGCTATTGAAAATGGACTTCAATATCTGATTCGAACGATGCATCTGGTTCGTTTGAAAAGAAGATATAGCTCTCTCTCTCTCTCTCTCTCTCTCTCTCTCTCTCTCTCTCTCTCTCTCTCTCTCTCTCTCTCTATATATATATATGTACGCGAACGTTCTAAATTCTTCCGGAGACGTACATACATTGCGATAATTCAAGTGAGAAACAGAATTATTCCGAATCTTCGTGAAAAGTTGATGAAAGGAATTTCCGATATTAAAAGAGAGAAACTATAGAATACCGTCTAGTAGAAAAAGTCTTTTTTGACGACGAGGAAGCATTGGTAAAATTAGAAGAAAAAAAAATACAGAACAATAACTCTCCGGACTTTATCTATTGTATTTCACTTGCCGCAGCGGCAGCAACTTCATTTATATCTTAAGAAATCATTGTTATCAGAAGACGTCGGAACAGCACGGAAAGAAATCTCATCAATCATTAAGCCAAGAAAGAATTCAGTCGAGCGTACCTCATTGTGGCGTTCTTTTTTAACTTCCTCGATAGAATCGAAGCTCGATCTTCGACTTCAGCGCGCCGCGAAAGACTGTAGTTGTATACTCGCTTTTACAGAAGTTGTAATAAAAATATAAGTGACAGATCAATAAGTCGACATATATGTTGCTATATAAAATATTTTCTCACATACGCAAACATGAATGAATTAAGACAAGCTATTTAAATAAGCAAGATTTTGCTTCATCGATAGATTTCGATGCGCTAAATGTGTTGCGATTATGAAAGTTGTATCATATTTTGTCCCGAGCACAAACGAAGACGTTTATTAAACATTATCAATTTGTTTTTTATTCTTTGAACAAAAGAATTAGAGCAAGATTCACTTGGGAAAAGATCGCAGTCTATCGCTGTCTTTTTACACTGAATTATTCTACTATTTTCAACTTTACAGAGATTTCTTTTTCGAAATTGCAGACTGCTTCGCTGGCACGAGAGTGCGATCTTAGCTTAAGGTCAAATTGAGACATTAAGAACGACGAAAACAAAGAATTTGAACCGTTGCCGCAACGTTTTGCACGACTATAAGATACATATATATATTCTCGAACAAAACGCAAAGTTACATTATCCCGGATAAAGAGGGATTAGTGAGAGTTGTCTCGGGGCCAAAAGAGGCCAATCCACGTTCACCCTTTCGACCACTACCTTCTTGTCGCGTCGTTTGCTCGCTTCTTCGACTTTTGCGGAAAATACCGACAGTTACCGAAACTTGAACGAACAATAGCAGTAAGATACAAGACGGAAAGTCGCACTGCAAAACAACAAGAGAAAAGAGCAAAAAGACGCTGACGATTTTTTCTTTTGTTTTCTCTCTTCGACTTCTTGCTCTTTCGAATTCTAGATCCTCGATCTCGGCTTTCATTGAAAATTCATTTCATCTGTCGCGGATCCCATGGCCAATCTTCCTTTCCATTTAATCTTAAGATGCCGACTACGATATCCTCTTTGCTTGCCGATAATCAAAGTGAGGATCAAAAAGAAGCTCGCAGTCAGAAGTTGACTTGTTCGAGAGAAGGCCGCACAGCTGCATTACTCCGATTAAGTACGTTACTATGCACGTCAATAGGGAAAACAGTGATTTCTTCTTCACTGGTTGCGTAACCGCGCAATGCGACGATGCGCAAGCCTCTCGAAAAATGATAAACTTTTATCTGTCCATGTGAACCGCGTGAAATCATCGCGATAAAGCACGAAAAAACAGCGTTTCACTTTTTTTTTTTTTTTTTTTTTTTTTTTTTTTTTACCGATTTCACTGTGGAATTTCCTGATGCTAGATAAGAAAAGTTCAATAACGAGAGAAAATAGCAGAGAAGTTTTAATTAACGCGCTTAACCTAGAAAACGAAAATAACGAAGGGAGATTTTCGTGCATGTTGGGAAAATAAAATTTTTGAAATCTCAAAAATATTTAATCTATTTGAAGCAAATAAAAAAAGAAAAAGACACGCATAAAATAAGATGAACTATCGTAGCAGTTATTAACAATTTTCCGCACAGAAACTTCGTTTTTTAGCAACGAGTTCTTTTTCCTGGGAATTGTCTTTTTTTTCTCTTTTTCCTTTGTACAATTTTATTCCATAATCCTTTTTTGTCTTATCTGCGCGTTTGTTTGTTCCTTTTCTTTCTTTCTTCATGTTTTTTATTAAAAGAAATTTCTATATCGGATAGATTTTTTTCTTTGTGTTTTTGTGTCTCTCGCGATGAGAAAAATCAGAGAGCGATTTCTCAAACGCCGGGACGAAGTTTCGGATTGAAAGCGTGGGGTGAACAAAACTTCGTACGCCGTCCCTGCGAAAAGCGTCTGTGTTGCTGGCTTATATAGAGAGATAAAGGGAATATAACGAAGAAGGGTGGAAAAGGGAAATCGACCACTCGGCGCCAATCGGTCGGAAAATTGGGTTACATAAACATCTTTTGCTTTCGTACCCATCTTTGCTTCAATTTCCCATCCGCGCCACCTTTCACAAAGCTCCCTGATACGAGAAACGTAGAATACTTATTGTCTACTACGCGCGCCTCCGCATCTTATCATCCAGATCGCACGCCAGTATCCGCGACATCTCCATTCTTGTTTTCAATTTCTTCGAAATCTCGGAGGGTGAAATAACGTTCCGCGTTGCTCGTTGAAATTTACATCGGATCTTAGCGACTGTTCTTTTCCGTCGCCGGGCATCACGTTATTGGAATTCGATAATTTAAAGCTCTCCGCCACCACGCCGTCAGGCCGGCTAATAGAAAAGTAATGCGTAAGAAGGCTCCTCGCTGAAGATGTTCCTCTCACCGGAAAGCCAAAGACGCGACGTCTCAACGTGAAATGCATAAAACATAATTGACTGTGTCTCTTTTCCTCTCTCTATCATCATGATGTAGCCTTCTTCGATGTCGTGACTTAATAATCCGCGAAACTCGTGCCCTGCAGTATCCTTCGTATCACGTTCGATCTTATATATACGTATTTTCATCTTACGGCTGATACGAGTTTTATGAAGTTCAACCGCGCGATCTCCTCGCTGTTTTCACGCTGTTTTACAACGAGAAAGGAATATATATTCGCCAGAGTTCTTATGGAGCTCTGGAAATCGCGACGAAGAAGAAGCTTCGCTTCGTGAAAGCTTACACGCGCGAAGTTGTGTAGAGTCTCATAAGTTCTCCTATCGTTGCAGCGCGTGCTCATTTGCATAGCGCGATCTTTCGCAGTTATCATCCTTCTTCTACCCGAAGAATTTCACTTGCAAACATAAACGCACTTGAATTTCTGCTCTAATCAGCACGTTCTCCAAATTATAAGATACACCGTTTTCATTTATTACTGTGTGCAGAAGTCTTGTCTAGTTTTATCCATTGAATGATATCCTACAAAGGAAGAAAGATGCATTTGCAATAATAACTATTGTTCTATTTTCTCTCATGTTTATGTAAAAACTGTTAAGAGATGAATATGCATTACACACAAAAAAACGTATCCACTTGGTTACTTTTATTTAAAAATATGATTGTCGTCATAATGTCGCGAGGAAAAAAACACAAATTGAGATGAAAGTGTTTTCACTGCAAAAGCAACGCTCTTGCGAGAGTCTGCAAGAGTATAAAAGATAATTGGCAACATCATCTTTGAGCGCTAGCAGCCGTTCGAGCGTCGTGGCTTAATAATCATTTGCATATCTCTACCCGGTTCAATGTAACATTGACTATCACGACGCGGACGGTGGCGTTGAACTGTTTTAACCTTTCTCTTTGTAAAGCGAAGCAAAACTTGAGCTCATCAGCTTTGCCGACGCTCAGCTTCCGCTTTTTCGTCCGCGGCTACGAACGACCCCGAAGGGAATGGGTTAAGTAAGTTGGTCTCGAAAAAAAGAACAGCGTAGGCTGCCACGACCACGTGTATACAAGCGAGCAAAGATTTTGCTCGTGGAAGACACACGGTGGAAAAGATAGCCGCGCTAATGAGCTTCGTCAATTTAGCAAAGACCGGCTCACAGACCGTAAACTTTACTTAATATGAAGTAATATCGCCTACTCCGGTTGTAAGCCCGCGCCGTGATTTCCTCGCAGGAAGATCGTCCTCACTTTACGTTAATAACACTGAGCAAACTGTGTGCAACTCGCGCATCACTACTTACGAAAAATTTTCGTTTCCAGTCTTAACACCGCGATAAACTCTTCTCGAGAGAAAATGTCGGTTCTTTTTTGTTTTTGTTTTTTTTCTTAGCCTAAGCTTTTATAGACGCGCGTGCAGAAATTTTTATGATTTTCACAGTGTAAAAATTTTTTTATAGACAAACATCTGAATATAGGAAACACGATTATTTACATTTTCCGGCGAATATCAAAATGTCAAACGCGGAAAAAGCTCACATTTTGGTATTTTTTTATTGAGACACAAAATTCTTTTTGGATAAGATAACTAGTGTACTCAATGTTAGCTTTTCTTATTTCAAATGCAGGTATGTTTACATATATTGAGTTATACATATATTGAGTTGGCCAAAATGTCATTGCGTTTTTTTACGTATCTAAGTTGTTTTAAGTGATTTCTAACGATTTTGATATGTTCAAATTCTCAGCAATCTCTCGTTAAATGCTAATTGGATTCGATCAATGTAGTCATCACCTTCGATTGGCTTTCCTGAGCGTGGTACATCTTTGACATCTTTAGAACAAAATTTAACAAACTAATTCTAACACTGGCATAATTTTAAGACGTTTTCACCATACACATAACTTTTTATAAGCTGCACAGTGTTTTTTTCTTTTCGAAAATAATAAAGCAAAATGACGAAAATATTCCTTTTAATTTTTCATTTTGAAACCGACGTAAAACAAATAATTGTAGACGAAATCGTGCACTTTCTTTTCTAACACAAGCTTGAACTGTCAGCTGTCGAGTTACATAATGAATTTGCAGTTTAGAATGAAGTTAGTTATATTCCAACACATGTAAAGTCATCTATTAGAAAAAACGCAATGAATTTTTAGCCTAAAACACACGCGCGAGATATTTTTCTTATAGTATTTCGTAAAAAGAGACAAGAAAGAATAGAGACAATATTACTCGAAAGTAGAAACTCTCGGCGTCTCTCCATTAGTTTCGCTAATGAGTTTAAAACTGGCCTACCGTAGATGACGTCAGGTTAACGCTCATCTTTATGCGTCTTCACGGTTCAGCTCTCACAGAGCTTTTCTTTTGAACAGGTTTTTTTGCTATCCTTGCCGGAGCCTTGACGCGCCAAGCACAGCCAGCCAGTCACTCCATCAGCTCCACAGAGCACTGTTTATATTTCACTCCGAAAAAAGCGGCCTGTGAGAGAACTTGTGCTTCGTCCCATACACGTTGCTCATTATACGAGTAATTTCGCGTTTCTGTAATAGCGTTACGACGACAGAAATCATTCTTATATACTGTCGTATTATTTCGGATTTGATGATATCGTAAATTACAGCGCTTAAGGACATACCCTCGCCATTCGATATCTTATCCATTATTATCCCTCTAGGAATGGAAGAAAAGGGAAAAGAGAGGGAGAGAGAGAGAGAACGAACGGTATCAGAGCGCTCGTGAAACCAGAGCGGCACGAAAACGAGCACGCAGACTGTATATATTCGACGATTGCATATCTCTCGCGCTCTTTGCAAACAAACTCACATACCGACATACCGGCGGTAACTCGCTCAGCTCTCGCAACCTTCGGGCGCGGCAAGATGCACGGTAGTTTAACTTCCTCGTTAAGGTGAGGTCAATAACGTTTTTACGGTAGACCGGAGTTACACCGGCGGAGGAGGGAGGTCGTGCGCCAATTCCGGGCCAGTGCGTAAGTTTGAATGTGCACCCGGGTCGAGTGAGAGAGACTCCGCGCGCGAGCGAAGGTGCCACGGCGTGAAAATTTGAAATTCAGATTAATACCACGGAATCGTTAACGCTCGACGGAGACGACCACCTCGCATTACCATATACACGCTGTCTCACGCATCCGGATGTGTACGAATGTGCTCCGCACAGAACGAGTCTTCCTTCTGCATCGCTCGCGCGTATATTATTCGTACGTGGGTACGTATTTGCTCTTCTTGTTGCTAGATTCGTAGGACTCGCGCGGTTTCCAGTGAAACGCCGTTGATTCTACCGGAAAGTAGACACCTTCGTTCTGCGCTTTCAATAGTCCGTGATTTTGAATTGGACATATTATATTCCCCACGTCTCTTCGAGTCTCTCTTAGAGCGGTAAGGAGGGACTTCTCTTAGATTAATACGAGACACGCGCGCACGAACTGCATAATAAAATGTATGCTTCTCTGGCTACCTCATGTGGCGAATGTTAACGCGGATATTTCCTCGATGTTAGCACGTAGAAATGTGCAAGATAAATGGGAAAATTAAAAATTGAATAATAAAATATTTTTTTGAAATAATCTCGAGTTTTTGTGATATTCCTTTAAGAATTGCAAGAAGAACAATATTTTTCTGCAACTGACATTTTCTTCTAGACTATTTTTGAGCTTCTTACGTGATATTTAAATTATTAAAGTTTCTTTTTTGTTAGCGCAATTGTGTACTTTTTTTTATCTGATTATAACTTCTTATATAAAAGTAAAAATATGTATTTTGTCACGCACGATATTTTGTCAAGAATTATATATGTACATGTAATGTTTTTGAATATTCTATTCAAAAAAATATATTCTATTTAAAAAAATATATATAATATTCTGTTTAAAAAAATTTATATACGTACAAAAATTTATATACATAATTCCGAAGAATATATTGTCAAAAAGAAACTTACTTGCAATATTGTTTAACGTACTATAGGAACACGGTCGACCAATTTGATTTAACGTTAGATTTTTCTTACATCTGGGATAAGGTTTTACACTTTGATAAGAAAGACATTAGAGGGATTACTGTGGTTGGTCTTCCTGTATCATTATCTTATCTGTAATTGAGCACATCCATTCTGTAACCAGGTGGCCTGCTTTCTGTCTGTCACTCATTCTTTTTCTGGTTGAGATAAACTTTAATTCACTTACTTTGTAAGATGTATCTAATTTAAATTTGAGTTTCTCTCTCTCTCTCTCTCTCTCTCTCTCTCTCTCTTTCGTAAACAATTATTCTTTTCAAAAAGGTTTTGTTAAAAAAAAATTATCACTAACTTAATAAACAATCGTGCACAAAACACAACAATAATTAGACAAATCAAATTAATCAGACTGTAGAATTTAAAAATTAGAATATTTTTTATTTACATAAATCTAATTCTTATAAAATAATCATAACAGTCATATTTGTGTATTTTAAATTTATTTTTGTAAAAATACACGTACAAGATAAGCTATTTTTGTTGCAAGATTTACAACTATGTTCGACTTACAAATACAGAATACTTTCTAACAAGCAGTTTTCCTCGTTCGTGTCGTCATTATTTACAGACGCCGTCGTTTATACCGTCGCGTTAAGCGTCAACGTTTGCGTTCCGCAGATCCGCACACCAACGCTGACTGATGTCAACGAGTTTACGTCCGACCGTTTTGCCGTGGTCTGTCTAAGTCCCGGATTACGAGCCTCGCGGCGTGAAAACGCCGGCACAAAATGAGACAGGTCGTGCTCGGTTTCTAAAGCACAATCGCGTCTGCGCTATAACACGCAACATTGAGAGCTTTTGTAAGATCGACTGACCGCCAGTTTGCAGGAATTTCTTCCGTTTAATAGACGCAAGTTTGAAATTGTTGAAGAATTTTACGTTTTCGTTTGCAGCCTGAAAAACGTTCGTATATATTTATGTATGCGAACTTCCAACAAAAATTGAACTCAATGAAATTTTATTTACTGACGATCATAACAACTATGCTTATTTTGTACTTTTATATTATTCTCTATATTTCTATTTAAAAAAGAAATAAAAAACTGAAAACAAAATTTAATTAAGAGAAATTTTTAATAAAAAGACAAGAAGTTTTCCGTATTTAATTACCGAAAGCCTTAGAGTAGTAATAACGGACAAATTGTATTTCTTTCCGCACGATCTAATTAACACTTCGTGATTAATACCGCTGTCTGTCCCTTCATAGAATCGCGGTGATTGCGAGAAAGTCGAATAAAATCTCTCTTTGGGAAACGCGAACTTGGATTTATTTCGTGCGCGCACGGACGAAAACCATCGTTGTTCTTTGCGGTCAAAGGCTTCGGTCTCCGGCGAAGTGTGACGTATAATGTACTATCCCAACCGACTTTTCTCGTGTGTATCTCGTTGCCAGGCCGCATTAATATCACTGTTAACGTTTACAGACGGACAGTTCTGCGCGCGACTGTTCTGTGCGGCTATCTTCTCTCTCTCTCTCTCTCTCTCTCTCTCTCTCTCTCTCTTTTTCCTTCGCTCTTACTCTTTTTCTCTCTGTCGCTCTTCCTCTTCGTCTGCCTCGTTCTTTTTTCTTCTTTACATGAACCCAAGTTCTCGTCGCTGTTTCTCGCTTTTTCACGACGAGCTGTCTCGTCTCACCTTTCTTCGCGTCGCTCATCCAACCACCACCGTCGTATATAATTCTCGTGACCAACGAGAGATTTCTATATGTACCTATGTGCGCGCGAAATGAACATCGGCCGTGTTGGTGTGAACGACACTTCATTAAAGCGACGAGCTGACGATTTTCCTTCTGTCCGGCCGAGAGGCGTTCCTCTCTTCATCCGTATTCGGGAATTAAAACGACGTATACTGCATCGTTAGAGACCCTTTACGGCGAGTTTGTTCTCTGCGAAGTAATAAAACCACGAACTGGAAACCGTGCGAGAAGAGAGACGAAAACGTTATGTATATTTTTAAAACGACGCGGTTTAAATTATCGGTAATGCGACAAACGTGCGTCCAATCTTTGACGATCGTCAATTAAAAAAACATCGCTTTTTTAATTAAGAGAGTGAAACAATAAAATTGTCACAAACGAATCTCTCGTACTCCAACGGCACACACGTTGCGCAGTCTCAGGTCACGCAAGAAAATCGATACCTGTGATATATATTGCGGAACGCTGCGATTATTTTGATATCAATTTAGATAATAGTTGCGCGAGGATACACGCGGAAAAGCAACTGCATTATTTTTATCTAGTTAGTGGAAGCCGTAATCTTACAACTGCAAAAAATATATATTTTTAATTTAATTTAACGATTTTCTACGTCTTTAAAAAGTCAACCGTGTTCTACAAAATATATTAAATTTTGTTTCTGTAAATACACATATACAAAGTGTTTGAAGAATTTTGACAAAGTATGAAGTATGAAGATAGATTGCGTCAATCTGAATAGAAAAGTCTATTTTACCATTTTGCAAAATTTGTAAAATGGTAAAATTTATTGAGTTTATTTATCGAGTTATTAATTATTTAAAATGGAATTTTTATTTATTGAGCTATTAATTATTTAAAATGGATCAATCAAAAAGTGCATATGAAATGATAGTCCGGATTCTGTAGATGTGTGTGATGATTTTCAGTTGTAAAGAAAAATGATTTACCTCATACAATGTTCTAGCAACAAAAAGCAGAACAAACAAGCGAGCAGCGTAACACGGCATCTTGCGATCAGCTGATTTTTATGGCAATGCAATTGAAAATCATACGCGCCTCAAGATCATTGTTTCTTACATTCTTACTGTTTCTTACTTTTTTGATGGATTTATATTCATTAACTAATAACTTAAGAAATATTGCGAATTTGCAAAATGATAAATGATAAATGACTTTTTTGTTCAGACTTTAATCTGTTTTTATACTTTGGCTTTGTCAGAATTTTTCAGACACTCTGTATAAGACGCTCTTGAAAAAGTACACACCTACACAATGATCAGATTACAAATTATTTTTATCAATTCCCATTAAAAAAAATAGTTAAAAAATAATTACGTTTTGCATTTAAAAAACACCTCTATTAAAATAAATATGGTAAATAAATATGGTAAATAAATATATTAAAATAAATATGGTCAATTTATATAGGTATTAAAAATTAATTTTTAACAAAACCAGCGGCACAAAATAAGTTACTCAATTGTGGAGCCGTTTAGTTTCCGCTCTATTTCTTATATCGCAGCACAGTGCTTCCCACTCGGACGCCTTTGTGAGCGTCTCACGTCGACGTCTAAAGTGGTATATTCCTTGTTGAGGATACGAAGGATATAGGATATCTTATATTCCAGAGAATGCGGAAAATGCATCCTCTCTACATCTTTGCTACGAATATATATTCTATAGAGAATATACTATCCATGTGTGTGTGTAACATCAGATCTCGGTTATGTATATAATTATGCGGCATATGTGTCACACACGATTGACACTATGACTGTAGCAAAGATATTCTCTCGGCCACTAGAAAGAATTTACGAGATTAAGCAGAAACACGTTTGTTTCGCGATTCTATGAGTTGAAGTTCACAAATGTTTAAGTTCATGATGTAATGACGATGTTCGAATTTGTATTGATTAATCATTATTACGATAAAACTATCTACTTTGCTAAATATTGTATATTGTATATTGTAATATACTAAAGCTATACATATCTATTTACTTTTACGAGAATGTAACTAGTTCCCGTCAAAGCAAGTTTGCTCGTCTAAACTATTGCATACAAGAGTGAGTGAGTGAGTGAGTGAGTGAGTGAATGAGTGAGTGAGTGAGTGAGTGAGTGAGTGAGTGAGTGAGTGAGTGAGTGAGTGAGTG